>NJDD01003347.1:0-62853 GCA_002245505.1 Calephelis nemesis | reverse complement strand
TGATTGTTGAAACTTGAAATACGGGAGTAGGAGGGTCAGAAACTTGCAAAAAAAAAACAAGTGCCTTAGTCCATTATCCATTACGAAGACCTGTCGGATTGACATATTTCCGTGCTGGAAGACACATTAGGCATGTACACTATTAATATCTGACTAATTTTTTTCCTGTAACATTTAGCCGCTCCTGCACCGCTAAAAATATAAACGTCTCACAACCCTTTAAACCTCTATAATACTTTGTCAGTTAAACGTAAAGTTTAACTGACAAAGTCAAATAGGTCCCCTTGACTTTGGAGAAACTTTATAAAGTTATACATTTAGCACCCCGGGTTCCCCTACTATAATAAAATTAACTTATGAACTATAACTTACGTTAGGAGTAGCGTTGTATATTTAAAAAATAAAGTATTAAAAAGGAACTGAATGTTAAAATTACAAATTTGCATTCTTTAGTCACTACATAAAAGTAATACTAGATACGTTAAATTGTAAATTTGGTCTAACATATACAAACAATCTGAATATAAATAAGTTATATTTCAATCATTTTCAAATAGGATAATAAATATCTGGGATTGTTTTCTATTTGGTAAAATCTAAATAATTGGCTATAAATAAACGAGGTGATACATATATTTCTAAATGTTTAATAATAGTTGATAATATACATTATTTATTTTAAATATAAGGAGATCAAAGTACATTGAAAAAAATATTAATACCTTTATCAACTGGCAGTGGCCGTATTTTAAACAAGTTTTAAGAAAAATGAGTTTAAATTACATTGTTGTAATAAAAAATGTACAGTAAATCGGGCTAGTAAAATTCACATATCCAAATATAAAATATATATGTAGTTTTACAGTATAATCATTTATTGCACACTAGGGTCGATTCTTACGCACATTGTCTAAACTTATTTAAGATGTTAGTATGCTAACTTATTACGAAAAAAAGGGATAGAACATTTTCGACGAGTCAAATTAGTCAGAACGTACCGCATAAAATCGGTATATTCCGAAGAAAAAAAAGAGAAATGTCACGTACAAACTAATCTGACAGCTTTAATCGTGATTGATGTTACTTGCCTTAAAAGATGCAGCGATAACTATATTGTATCCAGCAGTCACAGTCACAGTCACAAAACATATGAAAAAAAGAGATAGAACATTTTCGACGTGTTAAATTAGTCAGGACATAACAACTTGTACCGCATGACAAAGGTCTATTCCGTGGAAAAGAACGCCTAGAGAAATAACATGTAGAAACTAATCTGACAGCTTTAATCGTGTTTGTCTTTATTATTTTATTTAAAAATGCAGCGATAACTTGAAAAGAAATAATGTCAAGCACAATGAGTCACAAATTAGCTTCAAATATAGTTGAGCTTTCAAGTGATTTTTTTTATAAAGTTAAACGGTTGAAGACATTACTTTTTTAAGACATAACATGTGTTTTGATGTTAATAACCATTTTAGAGTGCCACAAAATGGTTTTATTGACAAATAATATAATTGAATACTGTCATGATTATTTTTAAAGGAAATTACAAAGCCATGAATAAAATATACTCACTGTTGGGGCATTACGTCCGCATTAAAAAAAACACAAACAAATGCACATATTAATATCAACTAGGAATTTTAAAATAAATACTTTTACCTACGACGAACTTTTACGTATGTAAATTAAAAAAAAGAGACCTGAGATTTCTTTAGCCTCTACTGACGAAAGGTCGAATTTTTGCAAACTTCTTTTTCCACACATCCCCAAGCCTATATTATTTTACTAAAACTAACCCAATCGCAAAAAAAAAACTTAATTAAATTTATTAAAATTACTTATTAATTGCATTACAAATGGGAGGAAAATAGTTTTGTAAACGAGTACGAATTTGAACATAAATCATCACCATTTCGATGAAGATCTAAACATCTTAAAATATTGATTTGGTAGTATAATACTGTTTTTAATAAAATTATAACTGTTATTATTATTATATATTATTATTTCACATTAGACAGTAAAACAGTAGAAACAATAATACTATTCCATGCTACTCAATTATGGAATTTAAATATTCTAATGAAATTTACCTAATTTTCAAAAACCCAGATCGGGATGAAAACCCAGAGCATACATATTTCCATTTGACATTTTTTATCGCTTCAAAACACAGAACACTGCATTTTTAAATGTCGAGTATATTGTTCACATTAGAACGCAAACGAAACAAAAGTAAAAACTAAAACAAAAGCAAAAGTATTTTTACTGCAAAATAAAAATACGAATGTTTTGACTTTGAAAGAAATAGTCCCATACTTCATTTATTCATTACTTAAAAACATATTTATACTATATTTTATGCTTAAATTTAATGCTAAGATATAAGGACGTGTGCGACTGGCACAATTTACTAAGGGAATAAAATTCTCCAACAAAATTGTGACTGGATAGGTTGAGATCACTACATACTATTATTCTATATTCATATATACATATTATACAAACATTCAAGAGAGCGAATGTTTCTAAATAAATGCAACATAGACGACCAATCGAGTTATTTTTAAATATTGTAAATAACAAAAAAATATGCTAGACATAGATACAAGTTTTCATAAAAAAATATAAATTACTTATAAATATCTACAGTTTTTGTAAAACAAAAAATTGTAAGCAATATGACAACGCCATATAAATAAATTAATCTCTTGCTGTTACCGTACAGTTTTTACATACATTAATTGATTACATTCACAAATAAATTTAAGAACCATAAACCGTAAAACTAAACTGATCGTCTAATATATTATAACTAAAATGGAAGGCAAAACCAAGATTAAAAATAGTAGGAATGTGAAAATGCATAAGAATCTCATAAGTTTACCAAAGAATACAGAAATGCCTTAACAATTTTACCTAGAACTATGTTGTATAGAGTCATCATCTTCAAAACTAGCACGATTTCTCCGCTCACAACGTTTCTGATGTTGTCTAATAAAAGCGCTTAACCTATTGAGCAAAAACTGTTTATCGTGACCTTCTAACACCAACTGATTCTTTAACACCTCTACCATATGTCTATTAGCTGCTGCCACAGCCCAATAATAATATAAAAAGAATATCAATATCGCAAACGCTGGAACAGAAAACGTGCAGGTCCCAATTAAGAATATAAATTCTCTTACTATATTTGGAAAACCGTCAAAAGTTTGAACAACGAATTCCCATACTGTGTTATAGCCTCTAAATGGTCCACAGTTTAATGATGGGACAATCTCTGCAACGGAATAAGCGACTGGAAGAATAGATATTACGAATCCTAATAAAAGGACTGACATGAACAGTGACTTAGATTTGGAAGCCTTGTAAACTATAGGAGAAGGAGTGCAGTTGATCAAACACGTAAACTTTTTAATGTAGAAGATAAGAAAACAGAATATAGTTCCAATAATTGGGAGAAAGGGGCAGAAGAATGATCCCATCCAAATAATGGTTTGTACGTATACGATATCAAGGACGTGTTTTGGCAAATAGAAATCTTGAGTTCCGATCATCCTCAAGCACCTACTATTGGAGTGTCGCGCTATGAACGATCTTGGAAGATTAACGAAAAACGTCATGACGAATTGCAGGGCGAAGTCTGTGAGTATTAACTTGTATAACTGCTGACCGACATATGTCTCCCAGCATTCTAGACGATTTTCTTCATTTGTAGAACATAATACCCTCTCTGGATCAGTTATCTGTATATAAATTTGACTTAACATAACTCCGAAAGAAGAAAGCCTCAATAATACTGTTCGTAATAATGTTATAATTATCGCATTCGCAGGCATGTAGTTCTCAAATTGTATTAAATAATTAAAAATCTCTGGCACTATTAAATTGAGCACCACAATAGTTATTACTGGGAGAAATTCAAGTAGCACAATACGTAGACCATTTAACGAATACGTGTTCTCTTTATATTTATATAATGCTAAAGTCAGCTTTGAAATTTGAGTTGAGTTGCTGATCGATGCACTTTCTTCGTACAATTTATCCATTGCATAATTAAAAGTAAAATATATTAAAACACCAGATGCAATAAGTATTACTAAAACAATCAAATTATTTAATATCCTTTTCAACTGTAGGAAAATTTGACTTTCGCGCGATCTTAATTGTTTCTCTTCTTTATATCTCTCTTCTTCCAGACAACCTTTGATTTCATTAAACAAAGCTTTGTGTTTTATTTTTGCAGATTTATCATTGTGTATACAAAAATCCCAGCCTCCAAACACCAAATTACAATACATATAAAATTGTCCTTCACTTTCAACTAATTTTTCTTTAAAACCTTTAGCAGCTGTTTTAACTATGGCAATTAAAGAAAATAGTGTCCAAGTTATAGGTACAAGAATGTACGCTAGGGGCATATTATAAAACATCTCTGAATTAAAAACGGGACCAACAAAATACGTGTAAATTTGATTACTATACATACCATAGAACAATATTGTTCTTTCCATCCATCCCGTACCTTGAATTAAATCTAAAAATACATTATTTTGTGTTAAATTTCTTTCTAAATACGTTTGCGAACAGCAATACGTTGAATTTTCAACAAAATCATCGCATCTTTGCTCGCTTTCGACTAGTAATACTTTTGGTAAAATTAAGAATAATAAAACAAAAATTGATATGGCGAAATTTAGGAAGAGCAGCCATCTGAGGAAAAGGAAAAATGAGACGACTCCGGTGCCGAATTTCCCTTCAATTTCCCGCATTGTTGACTGCCATAATTCGAGTTTCCCCATAATTTCCGTGAATCGTATTCTAAATCGGTGCCAAACTTTTCTTTGACGCCACTGCAACTGCTCGAATCCTTGCAGGCGAAGTTTTGTGGCATTCTATCAATTCAAAATGAATAAAAACTTTAGTCTATCAGACCAGTAGGGTAACTCTTGAATCTCGATTTCATTCAAATTGAAAATTGGTATCGCATATTTCATTTTAAGTATTCTTGATCACAACTTAACCTAGGTTGAAATTCCACGATTAAATTGATCGAGTATCATCCAAAGGTGGTGTAAAGAATATCCGAAACTGGCGTGTTTGTATGGATTAGGAAGAAGGCAGGCAATATCGTGAGATGTGGCACTTGATACTATCTTGCCTAATCTGTAAGGGACTGGAAGTATGTATATACATGTATATGTAAAGAATCTCCGAAACTGGCGTGTTTGTATGGATTAGGAAGAAGGCAGGCAATATCGTGAGATGTGGCACTTGATACTATCTTGCCTAATCTGTAAGGGACTGGAAGTATGTATATACATGTACATGTAAAGAATCTCCGAAACTGGCGTGTTTGTATGGATTAGGAAGAAGGCAGGCAATATCGTGAGATGTGGCACTTGATACTATCTGCCTAATCTGTAAGGGACTGGAAGTATGTATATACATACGAGTATGTTATTGTACATTTTTGTTACTAAATAATAATATTCCGCTAGTACTGTGATGGGTTCCAATTTCCAATTTTTGTGAAATTGAGATTCAAGAGTAATCCTACAGTTGATACACACATCTAGATAACAATCAAAGATCGCAAATAGCTATTTCGTAGTTCATCTGATATAATTCAAGATGCAGAACATTACAAACTAACTAACTAGCTTTGCACATGTTTTCAATATCTTGCTTGCTGTATTAATTTTCTGTTTAGTCCAATAAACTTTAACTTAATTATTATTATTATTATTTTTTATAATATTGGAAAGCAAACAAGCAGACGGATTTCCTGGTGGTAAGAAATTCACGTCGCCTAGAGACACCAAAGGTGGTAATGGTGCGTTGCCAACCTGAGACCGGGATGTAAGGCATCGAGCAAAAGTCAGTTTACCGGCTACCTTACCCTCCAACCGGAACACGTCAACAGCAGGCATTGACGTTATAGCGGCAGGAATAGGTAAGGCGGTGGTACCAATCCGGGCGAGTCGCTGCGAGACTCTACCACCTAGTAAGATGTCACGGTGTTAGTGACGGCAAGCCCATGCTCGCCTTTTACGAGCTGCCCGGCACAGGAAGGCAGATGGTCTATTCTACAAAAGAGCCCGGACCAACACGGGGGAAATTTATTATTTATAATAATAATGAGAAGTACACAGAATATAAATTGATTTAATAATTTATCTGATCGTTCTTGCGGTCTAGCGGTCCAGCAGTTGGACTTGACTTTATGAGGTCCCAAATTTGATATCTGGGTCGGACAACAAAAAGAAAATGTGGATTTTCCAATTTTCTAATATAAAAAATGTTGATCGGGATTGGATATGTGCCAGGTTAGCGATAGGCCTACCACCTATCACATTGTGGGACTTAGTGTCTTCGGCTAAACGTGGGTGCCCTGGTAGTACCGTTGCCTAGCTTTACAGGGATATAGGCATGAAGATACTATATCTGATTCGTTTGTCACCACAGAGTTTGGGTCAAGTCAACAGTTGCCGCGCTGGCAGGAATGTGCATAATCTGAACAAATTGCTGAACTGCAATGACTAGACTAGGAAAAAAGGCTAGTTACCTGCAACCTGGATTTAAGTTCCCGCTTCTGATGCATAGGGACAGGCATAGCCTTAATCTGCATGATCTCCTCCCATGTTCGTTCTTCGTTTGAAAGGTTTTCTGTGAGAAACTAAGGCTTTAGAAATGCTGATAGGTGTATGTCAACTAGGGGCAATTGTAGAAAGTGAGTAAGTATATTATTTCCCCTTCAACGTGACCCATCCTAATTTTTTTAATTTCGGAATCTATATATATCTTTTATATAATATATAATTCTTCTGTGAGTGTGTATGTCACTGAACTCCTTCTAGACGGCTGGACCGATGTTGATGAAAGTTTTTGTGCGTGTTCAAGGGAATTTGAGAATGGTTTAGATTCACAATTTGGTCTGATGGAAAATGTTTTTTTAATTATTTTTTTAATAATAAGTTGTTGTTGATTTTGGAATGTTTCACATCGGATCCAACAGACTGCGCTACTGTCGAAGCATTAATGTCAAGCGATTCGAAGTTTGCTGGGTCAGCTAATATATATATAAATCAATGCCACTTTTCGTTGTAATTTTATAACTCAAGAACGAGCTCACCTATACAAACCAAATTTCTAGGCTTTGTTCGGACTATTTGGTAGATGGTGTATGTGAAGTCCGGTGAAGTCGTAAAAACCTCGCGGTAAGCAACATATTAGTCATTAAAAAAAAAAAAAATTATGACACAAAGTTGCCACGAGTTATTTTGGTAAATGCGAACATATTTTGATCATAAAAAAAGTACTTTTCCCAGTGGCTAAACGTAAATTCATACTTAAAAAAACAAATACATCCTAAAATTAATAAAAAGTCGGTATAAATACTAAAATAATGACATTTGGCACTTGATACTCTGCCTACTCTGAAAGGGACTTGGTTGGAGTTTTGGCCTATCGTAAATGAAGATAAACGTAATTATCATTATTATTGAATTTCGTTTTTATATTGAGTGAAATTGGTTAATTTAGGTTGGGAATTAGATTAATTTTGTTCAGTGAAAGTGCACAAATGAAATAATCATGAAGAAATTAGTGTATCGTCTATTTCCTCGCTGCCGTCAAATCTCACTAGATGAGCTTGAGTAACGAAGCCACCGTTTTACTCAAGACCCCGATCTGTCATGACTCTGTACATAGTGATTAATGACTGTATAAGAATTAATAATGACTAACTTGACATTGGAAAAGATTTTAGATAAATTTTACCTGAGCACATAAAATTTAGTCACATTTGCGAGTTTAAGGCAGCTCGTTCACAAAAATTAAAAAGTGATGGCACTTAAACTCTTCCTTGTGGTATTTTTTAACGGATACTACTTTTATTTAATACTAAAAGGAAAGCTCATTTACAAAAATTAAAAAATGATGGCACTTAAACACTTTCTTGTGGTATTTTCAAATTACTTCTAAACAGATGCACCTGCTTTTGGGGACGGCGTGGGCGACGCTAACCACTTAACACTTTGGCCTTCTTTTCTATTATGAAGATAAAAAAATACTGCAAGTGCAAGTTATTACAGACCTGATAGATCTGGAAGCATGGATAGATGTATATCTCTGCTCTGCGTTGTTCTAGCGAACGTCGATTGCCGTCTTTCATTCTGAGATCTGGCACGTTTTACCGTTGTTGCTGGAAAAACAAATCATAAAAGTCAACAAAATATGCAATATATTTTTTTTAAATCCAAACAAACTAAATCACTAACATCAGTTTAAAATAGATTCATTTGTAATCATAAAAGTAAAAAAAGTATCTTCACGCCCATATACCCGAAGGTAGATGTACAACCAAGGCACCCACGATTAGCCGAAGTCCCACATATGTGACGTGATAGGTGGCAAGCCAGCGGCCAGCCGGGCACATATCCAATCCCGAGCAACGTTGTTTTTTTATTAGAAAAACCAAATTTTTTTGATGCACGACCCGGGAATCGAACCCGGCACGTCATACAGTCAAGTTTAACATCTGAACCTACACTAGCTAGGCTAGACCACAGAGGTGATAAATTAACATATTATTCATAAAATTAAAAAAATGTTTATTAATGTCCGATAAAACCTATCTGTTAGGTAGGTATGAACAATCTCGATCACATCATTGATAGCTGATCAGAGTTCAAACCAAAAATCGATCCATTTGTTCGAAGCTATGATGCCACAAACAGACACATATACAGACACGTCAAACATAACAATCGTCTTTTATGTAGGAGCTTAACTACCTTTTCGCATTCAATAAAAAGTCATTGATTTCTTTTTTGGAGAGGAGTATTTATTAAATACATGACAAGGATTTCATAGATTGTTTTATTCCGCTTTCTGCCCAAACCTGTGATTCCCAGATCTCATTCAAGTAATACTTGTAACATTTTAGGTTCCATTAGAATTCTAAAACCTAAATAACGGTTTTCCCCCGTGTTGGTCCAGACTCTTTTGCAGAATAGATCATCGGCCTTCCTGCCAGGCAGCTCGTAAAAGGCAAGCATAGGCTTACCGTCACTAGAGCCGTGAAATCCTATTTGGTGGTAGAGTTTTGTAGCGACTAGCGACGACTCGGATTGGTACCTCCGCCTTACCTATTCTTGCCGCCATAAGGTAAGATAAGGTAGCCGGTAAACTTAGTTTTGCTCGAGGCCTAACATCTCGGCCCTCAGTTGGCAACGCACCATAACCACTTTTGATTTCTCTAGGAGGAATTTCTTAACATCAGGAAATCCGTCTGCTTGTTTGCTTTCCATTATCATTAAAAAAAACCATGACACGTGAATAAACAAAACAATTTCTTGACAGAGCTCTTTAGGTTTCATATATTATATACATATGCATACATACATATCTTCACTCCCAGCTTTCACGGACAGGCAGAGAGTATCAGGTTCCAAGTGTCATAATCCTTGTAGATCTGCCTAGCTGTCTCCGCATACACGACTCTTTTCATACAAACACTCCGATTTCGGATACTCTTGACCCTACCCTCGGATAAAATCCGAGCGATTTTCAGATAATATATAAGATAAAAATATTAAGTACTAAGAGTACAACGCTTTAAAGCATTGACTTACTGTTTCTAACTTGCTTCGACGGCAGAAGCGTCGCCAATTTAGTAGCATCAGCTTTTTGAAGGTTCTCGAATAGCTCTTGCTCCCCCCCTGGGTACAGCTCTTGGTAAAATTCTCCGCCAGCCTCCTCCCATCCCTCGTGCCGCTTGGAGCGAGCTTTGTTCTTGGAGTTGCCACCAGACATCGTTTAGGGCATTTTAATCTGGAACAAGAGAGATTGAACACTAACTTATTATGAATTTAGGAATTTGACTTGATAGTATATCCCCGTGTTGGTCCTGACTCCTTTACAGAATAGACTACTTGCCTGCCTGCCAGGCATCTCATAAAAGACGAGCATAGGCTTACCGTCACTAACACCGTGACATCTGATTAGTTAGTAGAGTTTCGCAGCGACTCGCTCGGATTGGTACCACCGCCTTACCTATTCCTGCCGCCATAGCGTCATGACGTGTTCCGGTTTGGAGGGTAAGGTAGCCGGAAAATTTACTTGCGCTCGAGGCTTAATTAACATCCCAGCCTCATGTTTTGGTGTCTCTAGGCGGCGTGAATTTCTTACCATCAGATAATCCGTCTGCTGGTTTGCCTTCCAATATCATAAAAAAGTCCTGTGATTTTATGTGATGAAACTGACAGGCAGAGATCTCCTGACGATAAATCAGACGGTGATACCAATGCATACAAACCCTTGCAGGATTCTTCCACGCAATAAGTAAGTAAGTATCACAAGTTTATGTAGCCAAGGTCGGACCCAGGTTTGTCCTGGGGCACGGTGGGCAGATAAGCGAAAAAACTAACAATACTTGTAAAAAAAAACCAATAATTTTGCACGAATAGCTTTAATTATCAGTATGAAAGTACTATAATTTATGTGGTAGAATACAATATTCTTTTATTGCGCTAATTGTACTCAAACATGACAACGCGAATATTCGCGCAAGCGCCCTGCGCCGTCTTACGAATTTTCGATCAGGTCACGTGTCCTGACGCGAGTTTAGAAGTTATTACCCATTCCAAAAAAGTGCTCAACGCCGCTAAAGAAGTTTTTTAATTCAATAAATGTTCAGTAGTTATGTCTAGCGATATTATTGCCCGGTTGGCAATGGTTTGCCACCTATCACATTTTGGGACCTTCGATTAATTGTAGATGCTCTGATGGTCCATCTGCCGTATTCTTCAGGATACAGGCGTGAAGATATTTTATGTACTATGATGTAATCTCTAGAGTACATAAATGTACCGTGTAAATGACTACGAATCAACGCGAAGCGCAACGGCTCGTTTTACGCAGCGCGGCATTGAGCACAGTATAAGAGAGGGGGAGGCAAGGGTGTATACGATTAGCCGTAAGTATTTTTAATCCGAAAATGTGATAGGTGACAACCTTATCGCCAAAACGGGACATGTGCAATTGTGGAAACCCCGATTTGGAGTTTACGGTAACGGATCAACTTTTTACGCAAGTGAAATTTCCGTCCTCAAAGTACTATAGTAACATTTAGGGACTTTAGGAGACGAGGTACGGTCTCCCGGGAGACAGCCCTTGTTGCTGACATCGGAGGGAACAGTCTAACGGCCAATGTTAATAATGTCTCTCTAAAGATGGATTTCAAGCAATCTGGATAACAGCGTATCCGCCGGCCTATTCTATACTTAATTGCCATATTTATCCTGTCGACAGATATGTTATTGGCAAGTGGTAACTTAAAAATGGATCAAAATATCAATCTTGGACAGAAAGTTTTGGATTAGGATTGATTATCAATATTGGCCGTATACATCTAAATAATGTCTCAGGCTGAGTCTGTCTGTTGAAGTTGTAAAAATCTCGAAGTTGGCAACATTTAAAAAAAAGAACTTTAGGCGGCTTAAAAGAGTGAAAAATAACACATTAACCTCCTTTGAGTCGAGCAAGTAAACATCCGTTAATATAATCTAAACAATATCCGACTTTAGATTACGAGCGACATCGGCAATTGAACGCATGATTCACTTATCGATGGAAACAATATAAAATTACACGTCATGAAATGATAAAACTAACAGCGAATATTTACATTTTTTTATGATATTGATAGGCAAACAAGCTGAAGGATTTCCTAATGATAAGAAATTTACGCCGCCAAAGGTGAGTAGAGACATCAAAGGTGGTAATGGTGCGTTGACAACCTGGGGCCGGGATGTTAGGCCTCGAGCTAAAGTAAGTTTACCGGCTACCTTACCCTCCTAACCGGAACACGTCATGACATTATGACGGCAGGAATAGGTAAGGCGGTGGTACCAATCTGGGTGAGTCGCTGCGAAACTCTACCACCTAGTCAAATGTCACGGTGTTAGTGACGATATGCCTATGCTCGCCTTTTACGAGCTGCCTGGCAGGAAGGCAGATGATCTATTCTGCAAAGGAACCCGGACCACCACGGGGAAAATGAAAGGTGAATAATTATTTCACCGTCCGTTGATTCCAAATATCATCTCTTTTCGGGTGTTCATCGCATAACGTCTGAACGGATGAACCCATTTTGCAAAAAAAGGGATATTTTTTGACAGAAATTATTGCAGGGAAAATGGGAAAATTAGAAACTGTTACTATCGAACGATAGGTACGAATTTCGCCAGGACAGTAAGTCCTCTATAAAAAATCCTTGGTCTTTTTTTTAATCGTTAACTTGTTGATATATATTAGAATCATGAAAAATTTTATTCATTTGAACCATACATGTGGTATTTGTGCGGGTCGACATTTTTTTTAAACTACAACCGGATCGGAACGCGGACACACACCGAGAAGATCCGGCGAAAGAAACTCAGCGGGCGTGTCTTTTTTCAATAATAATAGTTACAATACAAACTAGAAACCTTGCGAGTTTTACAACTTAACCGGACGCTGTAACTTGGTTACCGCATCCACCTGAGCGGATGGACCAAATTGAGCAATTACTTTTTTATTTGTTATTTTCTGACCAAGGTTCATATGAATGTTGGTCCGGGCTCCTAAGTAGAATAGACCATCTGCCTTCCTACCAAGCAGCTCGTAAAAGACGAGCATAGGCTTACCGTCACTAACACCGTGACATCTGACTAGGTGGTAGAGTTTCACTCGCCCGGATTGGTATCACCGCTTTAACTGCCGCCGCCATAATGTCAGCGCTTGCCGTTGACATGTTCCGGTTCGGAAGGTAAGGTAGCAGGTAAACTTACTCTTGCTGGAGGCCTAACATCCCGGTTTTAGGTTGGCAACAAACCATAGCCACATTTAGTGTCTCTAGACAACGTGAATTTCTGACCCTTAGGATATCCGACTGCTTGTTTGCCATCCAATATAATTAAAAGAAGAAAAAAAAACAATAAGTATTTATAGTTAGGAATGGACTCGTCTCTCAGCGTAACTAGTCTACATAATAATATCTTCAAGCGGAAAGTATGCGACCATGAAATTATATCACTACTGGAGGTTACACTCCTAACAAAGGCCTGTAGGGTTACTCTCGAAACTCGAAAAAATGGAAATTGGAATCGGATATGTCATTTTAGGTACCCTTGAACGTCGAGGCCTTGAACACAGTACTAGCAATGAATTGTTTTAACAGTTTCAGTCAGAGTCAGAATTTTGTTAGAATTAAATGTTAATAGTCCTCTATTACTGTTTTCAAGACAACCTAAATGACTGATTAAAAGATAGTTGACGTCTCTGAGTACAGCCGTAAGAAGTTTGATCCAAATAAATGAAGTGGTTTAATGATGGAGACTTCATCGATTAATGGGGATAGATTATCATTGGACAGTTAAGGACGGGCAAAGCCGCAAGTCACAAATTCGTTGAGGATATTCGCAAACATATTTGGGAATGGTTGAGAGGACGCTAAAGTATCTACGATCTCCTGGACCCAAGTAAATCTTGAGGCGGGCCGGTTTATTAAAACACCAGTAAATATCACGATTATAAAACGTTGTATAAAGATAACACTAGGCAATTTTTTTATTTTGTAATCCTTTATAAGAATAAAATCTATTTATGAAGTCTTAATACGCAATATATCTACATATGTTTGAAGTATCGATTCGGTTTTTTAAATGTTCAAATTTCATTAGTCTTTTAACATTTCGACCAATAATTTTTTTAAGTAGGTTCATATTTTTTCTAAAAAAACCCTCGACGACCGGATTAAAACCTCTCAAGGGCCGGATTTGGCCCGCGGGCCGTAATTTGCCCACCACTGACCTAGAGTGATATGTGTGGGATATATTAGTGCACAGTATGTTGTTAATGCGAGCCTAATAAAATATTTTGCGCATGTTGCCGTTTTGGGAATGACCGGAAAAAACAATTCCTTATGGGGTAAAGTTGTTCCAGCAGGAAAATATCATAAACATAACGTATGTATATGTATATTCTCCATGAAATGTAAAAGGAAAAGTTACTACTGACAGCGTTTATTTATTAATAAAAACTCAAAAGTACTCACAAACCAATTGTTTTTCAAAGCTCCAAAGTTCTTACATGAATGAAAACTTTCAAATTTATTTGAAGTGATTAATTACTGTTTTCCATTGTCCACAAATAACATATGTCAAAGGCAAATCTATAAATATAAACAAATCTCAGAATATTAAACGGCAATAGCTTGATAAGGTATCTAATCTTCAGTGAGTGGTTTTACGTGTATGTATTAGTGATGTGCCCAAAACGCGTGTCCGTGGATATCCACGAACATAGAAAGATCCGTATCCGTCACTTTGGCGGATTTCCTACAGATCTTTTGCTTTAAAAAATTTTAATAAATGAAATTGTATTTTGCGCGGATTTTCGTGCGGGTCTTTTATGTAGAATAGACCTGTCTAACTGCCAGATAGCTCGTAAGAGGTGAGCAAAGGTTAAGTGGACCACTAATAACACCATCACTGGTGGTAGAGTGCAGCGCTGCATCTCATACGGGTAGGATCACTGCTTTACTTTTTCCTACCGCCATACATCCCGGTTAAAGGGCAGCGACGCACCCATAACATCATCGGTGTCTATAGCTTACGGTTGTCTTTTACCATAAGAAAACCGTGTGTTTGTTTTGCTGTTTTCTCACATGCAAGTTAAATATTCTAATGTCACGTATATTCTTTCAAATTTCAACACCGACACCAATTGAATACGAAAGTTAAGATCCGGATCTGGACACCAAAAATCCGTATTCTTATCCATATCCGCGGATCTTACATTATTAGTGATCCGGCACATCACTAGTATGTACCTATTAATTATAATTTATCAGAATTAATGCAAACAATCATTGGAGCATTCTATTTTCCACAGTTTCCTGCAGTGTAACAGACAAAAGAAAAAGTGACCACTGCACGTGGACCTTTGCAACACAAACAATGAGTTTCTCGTATGACACTTGCTTATAGAAATTCGAAAAACTCAATAATTTAAAAACCTGTCATGTTAATTCCATGGAATTCCTGCAAAGGGATGTTATTTAAAGTTTCAATTTTTACCTTAACCAACCTAGTTGAGTGATGTTACATCCACACTATAATAATATAATCTATAATATAAAAATGAATCGCTAAATGTGTTGGTAAGCGCATAACTTCCGAACGACTTTACCGATTTGTCTAATTCTTCTTTTGTTGGGTTAGTTATTATCAGGAGAAGGTTCTTACGAAAAGATAAACCGGGAAAGTTGCAGGGAAAGTGGGAAAAATAGTACTTTATCATTTCTCATACTGAACGGGTGAAACAAAGTTTGCCGGGACAGCTAGTATGGTATAAAAGTAACAATATATTTTTTAAAGATCTTTGCATATTACCTTGAACCAACTATTACGCAAAAGAGCATTTTAGAACACCAAGGACATTTAAGGTTGCATTTTCCTTGATTACTCAATTAGATCAAAATTTTATTTTAGTTATCAAATTCCAGTCCTCACATATGGCTATCGAACCTGGGCCCTTACTAAAGCCCGTATAGGAAACCTGGAGGTCCATCAAAATGCTATAGAAAAAGTGTGCTCCAGGACAAAAAATCTGAGGGGATAAAGACAACCACAATAAAGAAATGTATGAGACTAAAAGTCACAGCAACAGTATAGCATCTAGTGAAAATGGACAGCTGACATAATTAGAGATAGTGACAAATGGAGAAAAGCAATAAATTACTATTTCCAAAGCACAAATAATGAAAACTTGGCAGACCCTTCAAAAGCTGGATTAACAAAATCAAGGTGCTAGCAGGCAGTTTGTGAACCAGAATAGCTAGAAATAGAGTTCAGTGGAGGAAGTTGCCAAAGGGCAAACAAACTTAGCATAACAATAAGGTCACTGGTGGTTGAGTGAGGTGCAGCAATTAGAAGGTTCCCTCTCCTTATCTGTTTCTACCACAACAATAAGAGTCATGTTTCGGTCCATACAAAACAAATGGTAAGATTTCAGTGGGGAAAAAAATTGTCAGAAGTCAGTTTAAATGTTGAAATAATAATTTGTATTAAAAATCTGTACAACATTGCACAGTGTACTATTTTAGCCAATTAACTATTTCCTATTGTACTCAAATTTTACTGCTCTTTATAATTTTATTATAGAAATTTATATACATTCTCATGCATATAGTTGAATTCTATTAGAATACAATACCAAGAATTAATTTGCGTCAAGGTTAAATTATAAAATATTTGTAATTCATTGTACTCATTGTCTGTATCATTATTTTCCTTTTATTTTATAGCGTATTTGTCACCTCTGTGGTCTAGCGGTTTAGGTGTTGGACTTGACTTCATGGATTGGGCAACAAATTTTTTCCAATTTTACAATTAAAAAAAGGTTACTCGGGATTACATATGTGCCCCGTTGGCGATAGGCCACCTGTCACATTGTGGGACTTACGTGTCTTCGGCTAGTCATGGTTGCCCTGGTTGTGCCTCTGCCTAGCTCTTAAGGGATACGGGTGTGAAGATACTTCATCATTATTTTGCTATATTTAGCAAATTTAGAGGTTGGCATTTAATTGAAATTCTCTGGGAATGTTTCCTTTATTTTAAACTGGTGATTAAAAATGTGGTTGATTTTGGGCAGTGGTATGTTAACTAAGCAAGGATAATGTTTATCATTTCCTCATATTGCAGTTTTCGAGTGGGTGCAGGAAAACATTCTAAATTTTACTAACACAAATATTATTTCTCATTTATGATATTATTTTATGCTTATAATTGTGATAATAAAATTAAAAGCTTATGTTTATGAATTTGCATAAGCTCCCTTATTAATAAACATAAACTAAAGTACTATAAGATTTAAGTTGCACTATAGTCCCATTTCACTGTAATACAATCTATAATACTGTCAATTAACCTTAGAGTACTCTTGTGCAAGAGCATCGCCAGCCGATGGCCTAGAGGAGAGGAAGTCGATACGGAGATTGAGAAAAATATGAATTGTAGGTACAGTCGGGAGCCTCATGCCCTCAACGTTTTGATTTGCTTTTTATTTCTTGCTTTAGTAGTAGCAAAGTATTAGTAAAAGTACTAGAATAATCGATGAAGCAAGTCAAGTTAAGGACATAAGACTGTTTGCTTTAAATATGTCAACTTCTTTTCTAGGAGAGGGCAGGCCTCTTGCCCCACGTTAGCGACGCCCTTACTCTTGTCTATATTTATGAATACTAAGTATCTGCTTTTATATGTACATATAAAAGTACTTATCAATGTTTTTAGTTACTTGTTTCAGTACTTCTTTCTCTATTCGATTTAGTAAATATGATTAGGAGGAATGCCTACTGATCTAGTAAGCATAAGTTTTGAAGAAGATCTTAAATTTTTATTTTCATCTATAAAAATATATTTACACTGTGTGTGTCTTTCAGTTGTACTCAATGACTTCAATTATCATTTAATCTATCATTAAGTCACAATTTTGCTATGTTTTAGATTGCTCAAAATTATTAGCTTTGATATTATTAGTAAACATTCTTAATATGTGTCTGACTGATGACATATTGTCAAAATCAATAACAAAGCCAGAAGAATTAATAGAATTGAAAAATGTTTATACAATCTAGAATAGTTATGTTGTAAGTAAATTTAACAATTAAGTAGATTAAATATTTAGTTTAATTAATTACTTAATGACTAAATTATATGTTTAATGTTTCTTATTATACTGTATTTTTAAAGAAGCTTATACCACCACAATGTGAATAAATATGATATAATGCTGTTATTTTACAGTAGAGTTTTTATTTATTGTTTAAATAATTGCTACAACAATGAGTAAACAATTTTTATTTGTAGGTGATACCACTAGCAAGAAATAATATATAAAATGTTCCCTCGTGGCTATGGCCTACTAGGCTGAAATATCGACAAATAAAATAAAAATATATTGTGATTTTCCCATAAATTGTTAATAGCATGCGACAATTTAAGTTTAAAATCATATATAAAATGGCTATGAAGAAAACATCACTGTCTCAAGACTTGCTATTGAAAGATAAGAAATGGCAAGACTTATTTCAAGCACATTAATGTCTTCTCTAGAGCTTGGAGAGGTTATCTCATTGACCTATTTAGAGACAGTCTTATGATAAAATTTGTACTTTCCAAATATCATAAGGAAAATGCGATCTCCTGTAAAGTGTCATCATGTGTTAATTTTTATTTAATATTTTTTTCAGTATTATATGTATCTTTAAGATCTTTTTTCTAGGTATAATAAATAGTCAATTATAAATACAATTGATAGAAATAAAATAACTTGATGTGTGAAATTAATTTGATTCAGTAAATACTAATATGTGGGTTATGAGTAATAACTTCACCGAAATTGTTTTCGTAATATATAATGCAACATTTCATGACTTAAACTCGTAAAATTTTAGTTTAGTAACAATAGTATAGAAATAGACAATAATAAAAATACCGTAAGTAATCGGGACATTAGATTTTACAGTAAAAAAATAAATTTTGTTTAATCTGTAAATTACGATATAATTGGAAATATATTTCGAGAATTAATAACACAAACAAATGAACAATAACATACCTTTTATAAGCATCATTTTCACACTTTTTTTCAAATCACAAATGTCTTACAATCCAATAGAACATTTACACTTTTTACATTGAACATTCACTTCTGATTTCACAAATTCACATGAAATAACAACAAAGACCCATAGTTCGGAGTCGGACCAAAATAATCCACAAGGAGTGTCAGTTTGCGTTCGGAAATTAAAATAAACAAATGTCATAAATTAGCAAATTATTCAAAATGTGTTTAATAAAATCACGTTCACATTTAATATCTTTTACAATACTATTATCTACGCTCAGTTTCAATTGATTCCCGAAATAAAAAAAGCAAATGTTTTTAACGATTTAGAACGTAACGTCTGATTTTATTAACACTAGCAACAAAAAGACAAATATGTTTAGTAAATTTTGAAAATAGAATTTATATATTTTTAAAAATATCTTAGAGTTAGGTACCAAGTTTAAAGTTCACCTATATTTAATTGCAAAAATATTCAATACAGCTAATTATGTTGTTTTGATTTTTAAAAAATCGAATTTATTGAGCATTTATAAGTAACATTTATAAAACCACCGCACTAAGCAATGAAATATTTTTCCAATGGAAATTAGATTGAATTGAGCTGAGCTCATCAACAACCGTTTATCTAATTTCCGGGGTTCACCGTCAGAAGACAGGACCATCTATCGCTTACGAAAACAAATCTCTGAGGAAATTTCCTCCATGCAATTTCCGGTGATGTACACGATTGGACAACTTTCGCGGTATTTTTTTAAACGGCGAATCAGAAATCTTCAGTTGTGTCCCATGTCCAATGAAAATAAGTTGACGTTTTCAGGATTTTCAAGAGGGCCAATCCCACATCCGGTTTTTGACGCACCGACATCCTGCGCGAAAAGCCCGGGAATAGCCTAAAGTCGGATTGACGACTGCGCAGCATCCCTTCAGACGCTTCTCCAAGTTCACATCTCACGAAAAGTAATGATTATTTCGGTCCACGGGCGTCTAGTTCCCTAAATTCCCGTCGCGGCGCTACGCAACGGGAGTGGGACGTCGATGTATGTACTCAATATAGTGGCAAGATAAAACGTAATTTTATTTCTGGAAATTGAAAAATTGCGGATGTGCCACTAAAAGTGTTAAGCGACGAGTAGTATTAATTTTGTCCGTGTCGCAACTGGTGTTTTGCACGTATCCAGTTCAATTCATGCATTGTCGTCCATTAGCTAAGTGGTTCAAAGATATGGAGGACATTGGACGATCAGTACTCTTATGTGTAAGTTTAGTGAAACGTTAAAATGTGTATTATTAGTGTGTCCCAAAGGATTTATATGGACTGGCTAAGGTTAGGCAAGTTTTGTGACCCGTAGGCCCGACGTGGTGCAACAGTGTATTTTGAACATTTTTGTAATGACTCAAACGCACATCGACAATAAGTTAGCGAACGCACAAAATGCAAGAAACAAAATCGACCGCCCGGAGTGGTTTGCGCGAAAGAAATATCTGAAACTAATACATCCCTAATGGCGTTTGGGAAAGTGCTTGTCTCGCTAGCCGTAGTCGCGATAGTATGCGCTGACTACAATGAAGTCGAAGCAAAGAATAAAACGCAGAAAGCCTTGGCGGCGAAAAACGGGCAGAAATCGAGGTCCGCGATGCCTGAACCTGTGCGTGGGTCGTTCAGCAAATTATCAAGCCTCATGAACAAAACCGAAGATAGAAATAACAGGCGACGTGGTAAACAAAATCTTAATAAAATATTGCAATTGAATCGAAAGCACAAAGCTTCAATAAATGATGACATGATGAATGACAATGAAGGTGCCATAGCGGTCCATCAAATTGCGGATAATGATACAAACTCATTAACAGACAAATTGACCGCTTTACGACGGGAAGGACCAACTTACGAAGCGATATATAAGAATAACTACGTACCTCAAGTGACAGGAGTGTTCTGTGATTTTGAAAAGCACAACTCTTCGTTGGATATGTGTATGTGGCAATGGAATACTACTGTATCTAGCCATGGGTTAGGTTTTAAAGTAGTGACTGCAGCTGATCTAGTGGAAATGAATAAAACTACTCGCGGCCTGATGTTTAATGGACCGGTTACAGATGCCGAAGGAAATAAAGATGGTAAGCTGACAGTATTTTTTTTAATTAATTTCAGATGTTAACACTACAAGCACAGAGCAGAAGCGAAAACTTGCCGCGCGGCTTTTCTTTACTGAATCTACGTTCTCTCAGTCTGCAAGAATTTTGAAAAAAGAATGGTTTTTTTTCAGAAGAAATTGAGCGTGTTAGTTTGGGAGTTGATTTGACAGATTTTGTTTTTTAATTTGTGTATAATTTAATTGTCCTCAAAATTGTCCTGGCGGGAACGTAATTGAGCGGGATTGTTATTATGATTTAAACGAAAATACTTATGTAATACTTACATATATATTATTATTGTATTACGAAGATACGAAAATAGTTTGTGTGATCGAGCAGACTTTTAAAATTGGTATTACAATTTGCTATTTCTACTTTCTTCATATTATTATTTTTCATTTAATGTATTAAAAAATAAAACATAACTTATATCACATTTTGCTGGTCTATGTCGTCTGTGGTCTGACAACTATTTCAAAAGGGTTTTCGAAAGAAGTGCCAGTACTGAGCGCAATCGGAGCAAGATCGAAAAAAGCTTATTAAGACTTTTTTGAGATACTTCTTGCAATAGTATGAATTACATACCGACCACTCCTTTTTTTAAAATGCCTTTAAATATCCCACCTGAAGCGAAAATTTGACAACGGAATTCTGTTATTGCCGTTTGACGGTAGACAATAAGTTCAAGCGGCGGCAAATAAAAAAATATTGCGAGAATTATTGCGTTGAAACGGCCACACTACCGCTTAAAATGAATGCAATACGTATTTACCACGAAAATTAATGGTATTTGATATTAAAGCTAGGATGGCTCCAATAATAATGATCCAAAAAGTCGCCAAAATAAAATAGAAGTTTTTAAAAAAACCGAACTCTCGCGCTTATGTTTTTTTAATTTTTGGAATGGGCGTAAACATCTGCCGTTAGTCAATTTTACATCTAGTTATTACCTGATTTAATAAAATCGAGTCTAAATAATTCAAAAAGTCTTAAATCGGTAAAATCAGTATTTTTAAATAAAGAAACACTTGTACTGTTTTACGTACCACTTATAATTAGTTTAATTTTTAGCCCTGATGATGCTGTATAAGCGAAACCGGTAGGCTGCTTACAAAATAATAAATTATAAGTGATACGTAAAACAGGACAAGTGTTTCTTTATTTAAAAGTATGAATATTTGAAAGTTTTACCAATCGCCGACTATGGAAAATATCAAATATGGTATAATCAGTGTTCACTTGGCAAACGACACTTTCTGCCTACGATGCTGGGGGACCTGCGTAAAGTTATAATATAGGTATGCTTAAGTAAGTTAATAAGCAAGTGCAAATGTTGATTCTACATCTTACTTAATATATTACAAATGCGAAAGTTTGTAAATATGTATGTATAGGTGTTTGTTATTCTTTCACCCTCAAATAGCTGAACGGATTTGCCTGAAATTTGGAACACAAATTGATTATAACTTGGATAAACACTACTTTAATCCCGATCGCACAACGGGTTTCTGTGATAACTCGGGCGAAGTCGTAGGCAACAGCTAGTTTTGGATATAAAATTATTTTATCACTTTGTATCGAGAGTTGTTACTATTGTTGTTTAAGAAAATACAAACGTACTCGTTAAACGTACAGAACACAATCTGTAGAGCACAAACTACAAAAAAAGAATAAATTAAATCGGACTACGCGCTGATTAATTATAGCCAAATTTTAATTTTGACTTTTATCCCTCTCCCACGGAACCCCTTTCAGTCAGGTTTTGTAAATTCTGCGTGAATCGCGGTCGGGATACAGACATAGACAGGCAACAATTCTGAAAAATGTGTCCTGTCATCCATTTTAGTCGCCTGCACCATTTTTTTAAAAACATCTTTTATTTACAGAATTCACTCTTCTACGTATCTTAATACGAATTTAATTAAAAAAAAAGACAAACCACACTTACTCACCAAACAAGTAATCCCAAAATCAAACATTTTCAATAACCCAACAAAACTTTTGTGTAATGTAGCTAAGATCCTTCCCGATCACATCTGCTTTAAAAAACCACATCGAAATCGATCCACTGTTTTAAATATTATGATGCCACAGACAGATAGTATCTCTGTGACAGACAAAATATACAGTCACACTTATAACACCTCTCTTTTGCCGTCAGGGGTTAAAGAAATGAATTCTAGTCGAAAGCGTACTCTTAAGGCCACTTGCACGATCCTAGTTTAATTATTTAACTCAAAGTTAGTTTCTAACACAGGACTAATTCAATATATATTTGACAGTTTAACCCGTTATTAAACTTAACCCAGGAATGTGCAAGTGACCCTTAAAGTAATAAGTGAATACCTTCATAACCAGCTGATAAATGATGTGACTGGTTTCGTTCGTACCTACTTAGATTAATATACTTAGGGCTTACTTAGGGCCACTTACACGTTTCTGGGTTAACTTTAAAATTGTGTTAAACTGTTGTCCGGGTTGGTCCGGGCTCCTTTGTAGAATAGACCATCTGCCTTCCTGTGCCAGGCAGCTCGTAAAAGGCGAGCATAGGCTTGCCGTCACTAACACCGTGACATCTGACTAGGTGGTAGAGTTTCGCAGCGACTCACCCGGATTGGTACCACCGCCTTACCTATTCCTGCCGCCATAACGTCATGACGTTCCGGTTCAGAGGGTAAGGTAGCCGGTAAACTTACTTTTGCTCGAGGCCTAACATCCCGGCTTGTGGTTGGCAACGCACCATTACCACCTTTGGTGTCTCTAGGCGGCGGGAATTTCTTACCATCAGGAAATCCGTCTGCTTGTTTGCCTTCCAATGTCATAAAAAAAAATAATATATAAAGCGATTTAACCCTAGTTAGAAACTAACTTGGAGTTAAATACTTAACCCAGGAACGTGCAAGTGGCCTTTAGTATATCGTGTTTCTACATCTAAAATTTAGAACTATGATTTTGGTTATTTTAATAATGTCTACACATAATATGAAACAATGTGGCTTCTCGCTTCTCTGTGTCACTGCCCATTTATGCCTGTACCTATAGATTTAACTGTAAAACGGGGTTTGTGCTGTTTTCTCTGCCAGGTAATTTCTCCCAGATTCTATCCAGGTATTCAAATTCAAATTATATTTATTTTGTAGGTAAGGCATCCTACTCTTAAAACACGTCAATGTTACTCACCTAAATAAAGTTATCCATGTACAAATAATTACCTACATCACAAAATAAACTTAACAATATTTATAACTAGCTGCGCCCCGCGGTTTCACCCGCGTAAGTCCTAATCCCGCGGGAACTCCGGGATAAAAAGTCGCCTATATGTTATTCTGGGTCTTCAGCTACCTACATACCAAATTTCATCGTAATCGGCTTTGTAGTTTTTGCGTGAAAGAGTAACAAACATCCATACATACAAACTTTCGCATTTATAATATTAATAGGATAGAATTTAAACAGATTATTATTGACTTATTGACTACTCATAGTAACCTAGACTACGTGTAATAAAATTATAACCATACAGTGGGTACATAAAAATAAAGCTACCGACTTTATAATTTTATTTTTAGTATTGTTTAATATTGTACTAAACACTAGTTTTATTCCCAGTTATTCCTAACATTTAACCCATGCCCCACTTTCACCACTTTTCCACATCGCTCAGTCTTCAGCATCTCCAGATATAATTCAATTTTCACTCATTTGCCATAATTTTTCGACATTTGCCCAGCGTTTCTTAGGTCAGCTTTCTTTTATCTGCATCTAAAATCTATATACAGGTTGTAGTTTATTGAACATGTTATAGTTACAAAAGAAGTGACAAATTTTCTTAAAATAACATTTTTGTTGCTACCATCGACGAGACTTGTGAGATATACTATTTTTATCATCTATTTAAGTGTTTACAAAACCCCCCTACAAAACTTATAATATGTAATGTAACTGAGAACAATCTCGATCACATCAGCTTTGAAATAAAAATAACCACAACGAGATTAGTCTATTCGTTCAAAAGTTATGATATGTCACAGACAGACTGTGTTTATATGTCACACAGCCAGATACTTACGTCGAACTTATAAAACTTGTTTCCCCGTGTTAGTCCGGGCTCCTTTGCAGATTAACTATCCGCCTTCTTGTCAAACAGCTCGTAAAAGGCGAGCATAGGCTTACCGTCACTAACACCGTGACATCTGACAAGGTGGTATAGTTTCGCAGCGACTCATCCGGATTGATACCACCGCCGTACCTATTCCTGCCGCCATAACGTAATGACGTGTTCCGGTTGGGAGGGTAGGGTAGCCGGTAAACTTACTTTTGCTCGAGACCTAGCATCCCAGCCTCAGGTTGGCAACGCACCATTACCACCTTTGGTGTCTTTAGGTGGCGTGAATTTCTTACTATCAGGAAATCCATCTGCTTGTTTGCCTTTCAATATCATAAAAAAACCCTCGTCTTCTACCAGGGGTTAAAATAAATTCAGTTTTGGAAAGCATACTTTTAATAGGTTTAATATACATTAGCTTTTAATATACATTAGCGTCAGTATGTAAAGTCAAAAATGTGACTGAAATGAGTGGCCTATATAGACTCGTGTAATAAAATCCAACGCCCTATAAACACTTCTAGCTTTGACCCTTGGCATTTGAAATCTAGGTTTGAAGTTTTTAGGCTATTTGAACCGCAAATAAAACTGATTGAAGACGACATGCAGCTTCATATTCAAAAGTCAGAAGCTTCAGCTGAGTATTAAACTTAGTTCTCTCTTCCGTAGGCACCTGTTCCGATCTCAGGATAAAAACTATCCTATATCCTTCTTCAAGGTCTAGTCCGTTTGTATTTCAAAATTCATTATAATCGGTTTTGCTGTTTTGACGTAAAAACGGAATATCTATATACATATTAATACGTGATGCCAAAACTTTGGACCCCTTTTTACTAAAATTTGGCGCACTTATAGTTTATGTGTAGGAGAAGCGCAAAACGCTAATATTTTTCAATACTAATGCTTATAAAGTACAATAAATAAATAAATAAAACATTACCCACACTACCATACATTTGACACACACAAACAAATATATTGATGATGACGATAAAAGATCACAGATGGCGCAGTAAAAAGTTTGGAAACAAAGTAGTTGGTCTTGAGAAATGAAAATGGCGTTCTTATCAACAAGATATTAAAATTTATTATCGTCGAATTTCGACCAACGGGCGATCACTAGTACACTTAAATATGCATACTACGTAGGTAGGTATTTTATACTTATTACCTACGTAGTATCTCTAACTAGTCTGTGCTTAATTTAAAGACAATTATGATTCCCTGTTTGAGTAGTACCTATTTATGTTTATTTGATAATATCTATATTTTTCGTTGGAATCGAAAATCTGTTTGATGCATTGGTTAAAAATGGTTGTTGGAATTCCATTTTTACCAAAGATCCGTTGAAGTGCGAAGTTTTTTTATTATTTTTTATATCATGGGCATGAGCATCTGTCCAGTCCAGTTTAATTTACTTTCGTTAATTAATTTCCGGATTTAGTAAAACTGGCCTTAAATAATTTGAAATAAGTGTTGACGACTCAGCCACAGATTACTTAATAGTTACTACACTCAGCTGCTATATTTGGTGTGCTTAGTTAAACTCGTCCTTGTCTAAACTTGTCGAGTAAAACTTGATGGCAAAGAAAAAACACACGATACACTAATATCATCATAAATACTTCACTTATGTATTTTAAAGTATCTTCACGCCCATATCCCCGAAGAGATAGGCAGAGGCACAACCAGGGCACCCACGACTAGCCGAAGACACTAAGTCCCGTAACGTGATAGGTGGCAAGCCTATCGCCAACCGGGCACATTTCCATTCCCGACCAACATTTTTTTATTGGAAAATTGGAAAAATCCAATTTTTTTTTGTTGGCCGACCCGGGATTCGAACCCAAGACCTCATGCAGTCAGGTCCAACACCCGGACCGCTAGACCTCAAAGGCGATATGTACTTTATATGTACTTTAACTTAACTAAATTATATAAAATGCCTCCAAAATTAACTAATTTTACTAATACATAATTCAATAGGTAAATGTGAAATAAAATGCGTCCATCTTTTACATAAATCCCGCCAAAACCACGAAATGCACATACCTAATCTTAAGGCGCGAAGAATTCCACCTCGGAAGTACGTTCTTTTAAATTAAAAAAAAACGGTTTTTAGAATAGATTTAGAATCGACGGAGATATCGAATAACATGAATAAAAATATAAAAAATAAATTAATCGTTTGTTGACTTATAGGAGTCAAATATACCACCTCTTCTTTTTTTCAAAGTCGTTTAAAAATGAACATTAAAAAAATTTAATTAAATTAAAAATTACAAAAAAATGTCTGAGTTTCTAAACGTTCCTATCACTATAACAACACTGTTTTCTTAATCCGAATGGGTTCTGAGTAAAAGTGACTTTAATCTTCTAGTTACCAGTAAATAGAAGATTAAAGTCAGTCACTAGAGTGCTGTGCAGCAACTTGCCCAGGTAGAGATTTGTCACCTTTATGCTCTGCAGTCATAATAATTACAGTAGGTTCTTATGGTTTTTGGTATTTAGGGTAGGTTAAGGTGTAAGGGTGAGTGAATCAGTTCTGAACCGGTTCAAATATTCAGCTAACATAATGTTTGAGTCTGAACTGTAGCTCAAGTCCAAATCCGTAGACCACAGTTCAATTAATTTGTCTCGAACAGATGACTAGTTTATTTAATATATATAGTAACTAGCTGTCCCGGCGAACTTCGTTCCACCCGTTCAGTTTGTATGGGAAAAAGTAAAATGTTGTGTTCTCGGAAGTTTTTCCTTTTTCTTATCTTTTAAACCTTCCCTGGACTTGAACAAATAATTCAAATCCAAAATTAGGGAAATCGGTTCGGCCGTTCTCGAGTTTTAGCGAGACTAACGAACAGCAATTGATTTATATACCTATATATAGATTATTCAATAAAATAGCTGTAACTCAGCCTTCTTATTAATAAACACGGAGTGAAGTACTCCAAGGTTCAACCTCTGTTTATAGTATTTGTTACAAAGTGATACAGACTATAATGTAAACTTAATTATTACTCCTACCCTAGTCCATGTTTAATAATAAGACGGATGAAGCTATAAACTGCTGCTAGAAGTTACACTCCTAACAAAGAACTGATGTCATTTCCAGATATCTCTAACTCACTCTAATGTATTGCCATCTCTTTAAGATAGTCTAGTGAAATCTCAAATCAATTAACAAAGATGCTCGGGCTGAATACTCTCTGCTCGGTCCACAAAGCTCGGTTTAGTTGTAAAAACCGCGATGTCGGCAACACATTAGTCATTTAAAAAAAAAAAAGAAATATAGAATAAGAGAGAGGCCGGTGCATTAGAGTGAGTCAGCAATATTTGGAAATGACATCCAGGAGTGAAACCTCCAGTAGCAGTATATAGTTTCATAGTGTAACCTCATTAGCTGGCATATGGTTCGATTCGTGTGATAAAAATTCCATAGATAAGTTGAGCTGAACTTGGAGACGAGTCGAAGCTCTGGGTGCTGATTATGTATCTCAGTTGCCAACTCAAAATGGAAAAGTTTACAGACCGGGGGAGCAAGAAGGCGATACCTCCGCCTTCAAAGTGCTTCCGATGCGGGGCTTCCGGGGGGAGTCGGGGGACTTCCTCTGGCCAGCACGGCCTCTCACGCCTGGGGGGCGACTCCAATAGCCGGAGTCACTCCTCTTTCAGCGCGGGAGGAGGCCCGGTGAGGACCGGGCCGTAGCCGCGGAGCGAGATGGTGAATGCCAACGCGACCCCATCTCGCTCCTTGCCGGGCGGCAGAAGGGCCATCGTGTGGTTTTTAGTCGGTTCGAGTCTGACATAACCCGCTGCTCTCCCCCGAGAGTGGTAGGTATCCGGGGGGATTTTAAACACGTAAAAAAATGGACTTGCACATTAGGTTAAACACCACGGCCTCGGAAAGTGACTCATTCTAATGTTTAAGGCCTAATCTATAGGCTATGGCCTTATCATCAGGTGTGCCATGTGCTTGTTAGCTTTCTTATCCATGTAAAAATATTGTTTAAGTTGTTAAGATCGAAAATCGTTTCTAAACAGGAATTTGTTTTATGTTCTGTTTCCCAGTTTCTTCGCGCATCTAAATAGAACGAAACCAATATTGATCCAGACTATATTTAAATGTTAGGGTCTAACTTTGTATCTAAGCTTTATTAAAATAAGCTATTTAGTTTGTAAAAGGCGGGTATGGGTTTACCGTCACTAACACCGTAACATCTGACTAGGTAGTAGAGTCTCGCAACGATTCGCCCGGATTGGTACCGCCACAATGTTAGCGCTTGCCGTTGATATGTTCCGGTCCGGAGGGTAAGGTAGCCGGTAAACTTACTTTTGCTCGAGGTCTAACATCCTGACCTCAGGTTGGCAACGCACCATTACCACCTTTGGTGTCTTTAGGCGCCGTGAATTTCTTACCATCAGAAAATTCGCCCGCTTGTTTGCCTTCCTATAACATAAAAAAAGTCAAGTCATTACCCCTAATACTGTTGTCTTTAATATAGTTTTTTATTATATAAATTCTTGAATTGATTACAGAAAATGATAAGGTAACGTTTACCCAACGTCCACTTCAGTTTGTCTTTCATTTCACCCAACATAGGCCACTGTTGTCTTTTCGTATCTCGCACTTTTTCAATTTTAATTTCTCGCACTTTTTTAATGTTAATATCTCGTACTTTTTCAATTTTCATTTCTCGCACTTCTCGCACAGGTTTTCAATTTTATTCGATGTAGGCTACGGTTGTATCTTATTATCAAGAAAGTCGTATGCAATAACTATGTCAGACTTAGCTAAAATGTTATTATGACTTATGTGATACGAGATTTCGCGGAACGCAATTTGCATACCTAATTATTATGTTCATCATTAACATGCATTGCGACGTATATTTCTAAACTAGCAGTTTACCCCCGACTTTGTCAGATTTTCATACAAACTTTTATCCCTTAAAAAGTCCTGTGTGGCTATCTCTGAACTGTAGTCTTTAACTATAATGCCTTCAATACAATACAATAACTCTTTATTGTGCACCAAATACAGGGAAATTACAAATACATCAAATAGAACTAAAACTATAACATATACAAAGGCGGCCTTATCGCCAAGTCATCTCTTCCAGGCAACCCTAAATGCATATAACATTTCAAGAAAACTAGTGCTGCTTTCGCTGTGTCTGTTATGTGTGTGTGTTGCTGACGCTTTCGCATTTATAGTAATTGTTATGGATAAGGATTCCCAGGCTTTAAAGATAATTTATTCCAAACATTGCTGGTAGAGTGCTGAGTAACTTGCCCGGGTAATGCTCTACCGTCTTATCTGTTCCTACAAGTAGGTTTACTTTTAGGCCTGTGACAGCGACGCTCTTATAACATCTATGGTGTTATAGACTACGGTTGTCTCTGAGAGATATGTCCTTGTTCGTCTAAAAATTAAATCTTATTCTATAAAAAATGTTTCCTATTGTCAAATATTGAAATTTCTGTGCACGTACTCAGATAAAATATAGTTTGTGATTACAAGCAATTTTCATTCCTACACTTTGACTACACTTGTTCTAAAAAATTGGTCCGAGTTGGTCAGAGTCGTCCATGTAGAATAGACCACCTACCGTCTTGCCTGGCAGGTCATAGGAGGCGATCAAAGGCGATAAGGGTTTACACACGTTTGTATGTAGTTAACACTTGTACTTATCCACAATATACTTTATTTAACACTTTCTGCTACTTTCTAAGCAACCGGTTTCACTTTTTACAGCATCATCAGGGCTTTGAAACTAAGATAAAAAATACTGTTTAAATTTAACGTTCAATACTTATTTGATTGGGTGGATAAGTGTACCAATAAGACCACAAGTGGTAAAGTGCTGTGCAACAACTGGCCCAGATAGGGATCCACTGCCTTACCTATTCCAGTCGACCTTATGTCATATCCCGGTCCAGTTGGTATGGGTTGCCGGTAGATTGGCACAATAGGCCTTAAACCCGGACCACAGGACAGTGACGCATCTACCACATCTATGGTGTCAATAGGCTTCGGTTATCTCATTATCGTCAGGGAGCAGTGCCGCTGTCTTTTGTTTCAGGATTAGACTATAATGTGACAACGAACAACATCCAATCTGCAAAATTCCGATTGTTTTTATTACCAATCTCATTCGTAGGTCTAAAAGAATTTTGTGTATAGAGAAAATAAAAAATCGCTTGTGGGCCAAGTTTCATGCTGCGCCACTCCCGTTTTTAAATTTCGAAACAAAATGGCGACCCATACAGGGCCCGGAATACCCGTTCATTTGATTAAGCGTCTGAAACGGTTTCATCAGTTCAAGTGTTAATCGTTTGTTCGGATTTGTGTTCTATAGATTTGTAAAGATTCGTTTCGATCGAATTTTTTTCGAATATTATTAAAATAAAACGCATTCAACAAAGTCAAAAAGAAACTTTAAAATGCTGTTCTGAAAAATTTTAAATGAGTTTCGATAACTACTTTTAAATGCGATAGTGGTATGTAAGAAATATTCGCGAAGTCAATTGCTGTTCATGCTAGACTTCCGGCCAAAAAAAATCCGGCTAATATTATAATAAAATAAGATAAGAGATTGTGCTATTTTAGATCAGTTGCCAGGTAACCGAATACATAAACCATATATTTCAATCATTATTATCAAAAATATATTAGCAACCAAACTCGAGGTGACCCATTTTTATCTGTAGATAGGTTATTAATATTGGTCGTTAACCGAATGTAAAAAAAGTATCTTCACGTCCATATCCCCGAAGGTATAGGTAAAGGCACAACCAGGGCTCCTACGATTGGCCGAAATCACTATGTCCCACAATGTGATAGGTGGCAAGCCTATCGCCTTTTTTTTATGTTATAGGAAGGCAAACAAGCAGGCGGATTTCCTGATGGTAAGAAATTCACGCCGCCTAGAGACACCAAAGATGTTAATGATGCGTTGCCAACCTGAGGTCAGGATGTTAGGCCTCGAGCAAAAGTAAGTTTACCGGCTACCTTACCCTCCGGACCGGAACACGTCATGACGTTATGGCGGCAGGAATAGGTAAGGCGATGGTACCAATCCAGGCGAGTCGCTGCGAAACTCTACCACCTAGTCAGATGTCACGGTTTTAGCGACGATAAGCCTATGCTCGCCTTTTACGAGCTGCCTGACAAGAAAGGCAGATGGTCTATTCTGCAAAGGAGCCCGTGTTGGTACACGGGGAAACCTACCGGTCTACCGGGCACATATCCAATCCCGGGCAACGTTATCTGTAATAGAAAATTGAAAATATTCATTTTCTAATTTTTTTTGTTGCCCAACCCGAGGATCGAACCCGGGACCTCAAGAAGTCAAGCCCGACGCCGGACCGCTAGACCATAGAACCGAAAGTAATACCACCAAATAATCTAAGTTTATTGTATATACCTAAACAACGACGAACCTTTAACCAGCTGACTGTAAAACACTGGTGAAGCTACCCGCCCCATAAACACTTGTAGCTCGGTTTTGACCTTTGGCATTTACTCATAACACTAAACTGTACTACATAAGGTCAACGTTAAATTGTGTCTTAAGAACCTATCATTTTCACAAATGATTATAGATAATTTTAGTATTAACATATATTGATTGTAGTAAAACTTGTTTTCCATGATTTAAAAAAAAGAAATAAAGAAAGATTAATAAAACTTGAAAAACTTCTACCTACCTATCTCAATTATTACGTCGTATCTTGTAGTACACAAAAATGTTGTATTTTTCGCCGTGTTGGTCCGGGTTCTTTTGCATGATAGACCATCTGCCTTTCTGCCTGCTTAGGCTTACTGTCACTAACACCGTGACATCCTACTAAGTGGTAGAGTTTCGCAGAAACATAACCGGATTGGTACAATCGCCTTGCCTATTTCTGTCGCCATAACGCCTATGCTCGCTGGCGTGTTCCGGTTCGGAGTGTAAAGTAGCCGGTAAACTTACTTTTGCTCAAGGCCTAACATTCCGATCTCAGGTTGGCAACGCACCATTACCACCTTTGGTGTTTCAAGGCGGTGTGAATTTCGTACCATCGTTAAATCCGTCTGCTTGTTTGCCTTACAATTAAAAAAATAAAAATCTTGGTGATCCCTAAATTTTTTTTTTAATTGTAAGGTCCATTGATCCATATTTTGTGACAATGGAGCATCTTGGAAGTACAAATTTTCGAATGAAAAAAAATTGGAATCAATTTTAATATGACGGAAAAAATCGATAAACATACAATAAATAATAATATTAGAACAGATAATTTCATTATAGGCTAGAATATTTAAAAATATATCACTGGACAAATTGAATAAATTGATCTAATCCCAAAGTAAGCAAATTATTAATGAATGAATGAATGAATTCTTTATTGTGCACAATAATTAAACTTACTACAAAATGGTACAATTAAATGTTAACAAGATAATATTATTATAGTTATTTATTATAGTTATAATAATATTATAGTTTACAGTACACAAAAGTCGGTCTTATCGCCAAACAAAGCGATCTCTACCAGACAACCTTACTAGCATTGCCTTCCAATATAATAAAAAAACATAGAAGTACATAAATATACACTGGAATAAATTTAATAAACATTCAAACCCGGAAATATATTCAATGTTCATTGATCGAATCGAACCCGAGTTTTGCGGTTGGTCGGTGGCGTGAAGGTACGTACGCTAACCTCTCGACCAACGAGGCTATCAAATATGTTAATGTTTTATTTAAATAGGTTATGCTCTTAATAATAGTCTTCGCATTCCCGTTTTTAACAGACTCCAAAAAAGATGAGGTTCTTAATATGACTGTTTTTTTATTTTTATTGAAGTAAAAATTTCTTAAGCGGCGTTGCGCACTTTTTTTGCAATGGCTAAAAACTTCAAAACTCGCGTCAGGACACGTGACCTTTGGAATGGCTAAAAACTTCTAAACTCGCGTCAGGACACGTGACCTGAAATTTCGTAAGACGAACATTTGTAAGATGGCGCACTGAGCTTGAGCGAATGTTCGTGTTGTCATGTTTGATGCGTGTCGAATATTGTATTCTACCACATAAATGATGGTACTTCTAAACTGATAATTAAAGCAATTCGTGCAAAATTATTCCCTAACCATTCCAAAATATCAAAAATTCACATCGTTAATATTCAAGTTTTCACTTCTGCCGGCACTCCCGGAGTGCAACCAGTCGTTTTTAATTCCTTTCTTTACCGTCAATGCGATAATTTTTGTCCTATAGATACGCAATTTCGAGAACCCACTAAATGAGTTCATCGTTACAAATTAAATTCACATTTATAATAGTCATAACTTTCGTTTCTCCCAAGCCTGAATCCGCAGTAGCTCAAATGGTCATCGTCGGCTTAAGACGAAAGAGTACATGTTTAAATTGTTCAATGTCTGGTGCGACATTTTTTCCTTCTATATACCTTCATATTCATAAAATACCTTCTAGCAGGATGTTGATAAAATATGTGTGCAATGAATTTCCATCCAAATTGTTAGAAGCTGTTGTTATTAATCGATACGAAACCAGGTTAGCTGGTTTATTTATAAATTTAGTTTTCAGGCAGTGCAAAATTATTTGTGAATGGGTTGGTAGCTTTTGTTATCTCCTAACGATCTCCTCTTAAAAAAACAAAATAATTAAAACTACGAGGACTTTGTACTATTTCCGATGTTACTAATTGGAAACAGCTTGAATTTCATCCGATAGTCACTTAAAAACATAATCGGATGCAGAAATATTTTTTTCTAGTTAGTTGTTATGATCTAGAAATTTATTCTGGTGTCTATTTAAGTATTTCCATGTATTAGTATCGTCGACTAATCCATAACACAAGCATATAATTTGCTTACTTTGAGGTTAAATTCAAATTGTGTAACTTGTCCAGGATTCAGGAATATTCATTTATTTATTACTAATTTGTTAACACTTGACATTTTTCCCCTATGTTGCTCCGAGATGTTTGAGTAGAATAGTTCCTCTCTGTCTGGCAGCTTGCAAGAGGTGAGCATAGTTTAAATGGATAATAAATAACAAGACCACTTGTGGTAGAGTGCTCTGAATTTTATTTCCCCGTGGTGGTCCGGGCTCCTCTGTAGAATAGACGGTCTGCCTCTCTACCAGGCAGCCTTAAATATTCCTGTCGTCATAACGACAGTGCTTCCCGTTAAAGTGTTTCGGTTGGGAGCCGGTAAACTTAATTTTGCTCGAGGCCTAACATACAGGCCTCAGATAGGCAACGCACCATTATCACCTTTGGTGTCTCTAGGCCGAGTGAATTTCTTACTGCTAGAAAATCCGTCTGCTTATTTACCTTTAAATATTATAAAATAAACAATTCGCCTGGGTAGGAAGCCACCGCTTTACCTACTTCTGCCACTACGACACAAATGAATCTATCGTGTCCCGGTCTGGAGACTAAGGTAGCCGCTAAACTTGCAAATTTCTTTTAAAATCGCGGCGACAGGACTGAGACACACTTGTAACATCTGTGACGTCCATAGGCCACTCCTCTCCTGTCTTTTACCATCAACAGAGTAGTATAATTTTTTGCTGCCTTCTCGCATAAAGCAAATTGGCAGAGATATGTCAACTTCATCGCACTCATGGAATAGAGTAACTTAGTGGTTTTTCACGAGAGTAGTCATTTATGCTGGGTGTAGATGATGGTAGCAAAGCCTTGCTACGACTCGTTTAGATTAATACTACCGTCCTTCCTGTCGCCATAAAGTAAGTGATTGCCATTAGGATGTTCCTGTTTTGAGCGTACTATTAAAGTTTACTTCCTAATATTAATATTATAGATACGAAAGTTTGTCTGTTTGCTTGTTACTTCTGCACGCAAAAACTGCTGAACCGATTTTTATAAAATTTGGTACACACATAGAAGATAACTTGGATTAACACATAAGATAGTTTTTATCCCGAAACAATGTTAATGTAGGACCACGCGTGGCAACGCCGTGAGCAACAGCTAGTAAGTAATAAATATAACAGGTTTGACAGGTTCCCAATATGAAGCTAGAAACACATTAGGACCATATTTGTGACCGTAAACGAAGTTCATTTTATATCAACAGGAGAACTATCTGATTGGTTGCTTAATTATGTTATAAAAAAGTATGTTACAACAGTAAAAGTAACGTGAAAGTAAGTAAGTATGTAAAAGTAACAGTGAGATTCGAGAAAGAGTGGGATTGAAAGAAAGTGTTGGTGTTAAAAGGCGAAAGGGCATGCTCCTCTGGTTCGGTCATGTGGAAAAAATGGCAGATGAAAGATTGACAAAGCAGATACACAATGCGAATGTTTATAGATGTAGGTATCCGGGGAGACCAAGGTTGACATTCCACGATCAGATTACTCGGATATTATCCGAGGGTGGTGTCAAGAGTCTCCGAAACCGGCGTGTTTGTATGAAAAGGGTAATGAATGTGAAGGAAGCCGGACAGGTTTGTCAGGATCGTAAGGTTTGGCACTCGATACTCCTTGCTTACCTCGTAAGGGACTTGGCGTGAAGATATGTATGTACGTATTTGACACCCATTTTGAATCATGAAATATTCACCAGTTGACTTTATAGGTATTTCATTTATAGACCCGCCCCATAAACACTTGTAGCTCGGTTTTGACCTTTGACATTTTATGTAATCTGTACTCTAATTTGTTATGGAATTATAGGGTTGTGGTTTTAGACTATGTGTACCAAGCAAAGAAGTATTTTTTATGATATTGGAAGGCAAGCAAGCAGACGGATTTCCTGATAGTAAGAAATTCACGCTGCCAAAGGTGGTAATGGTAAATCAAAATTTCTTTCATAATATTATTTAAGTATTTCAACACATTTTTACTCATTGCGCCAAAACTGGTCAGATCATGGTTTCAATTAACTTTTTACTGGAGGAAAAGTAGTTATCGCCTATGTGGTCTAGCGGTCCGGGTGTTGGACTTGACTGCATGAGGTCCCGGGTTCGAATCCAGGGTCGGCCAACAAAAAGAAAATTTGAATCCAATTTTCTAATTACAAAATGTTGGTCGGGATTGGAAATGCGCCCGGTTGGCGATAGGCTTGCCACCTATCACATTGTGGGACTTAGTGTCTTCGGCTAGTCGTGGGTGCCGTGGTTGTATCTCTGCCTACCTCTTCGGGGATATGGGTGTGAAAATACTTAATAGTAGTTAGTTTTAAGACATCTGTATGCTTCTATCATTATAACATATATAGGTCAGTTCATATTTTAAAACCAGGCGGTAATTAGGTTTAAGCTGTTAAAGTTTTTTTATGATATTGAAAGACAAACAAGCAAACAGATTTCCTGATGGGAAGAATTTCACGCCGACTAGAGACACCAAAGGTGGTAATGGTGCGTTGCCAACCAGAGGCCGGGATGTTAGGCCCCGAGCAAAAGTAAGTTTACCGGCTACCTTATCCTCATAACCGGAACACGTCTACGGCAAGCATTGGACGTTATGGTCGTAGGAATAGGTAAGGCGGTGGTACCAATCCAGTCGAGTCGCTGCGAAACTCTACCATCTTGTAGGATGTCATGGTGCTAGTGACGGTAAGCCTATGCTTGCCTTTTACGAGCTGCCTGGCAGGAAGGCAGATGGCCTATTCTGCAAAGGAGCCCGGACCAATACGGGAAAAAAACTATAAGTATTTCATTTATAGCAACGGCCCGCCCCATAAACACTTGTAGCTCGGCTTTGACCTTTGACATTTGATGTAATATATAATCTAATTTGTTATGGAATTCTAGGTTTGTGTTTTAAGGCTCTGTGAACCTAGCAAAGAGGCAAAGCAAAGACTTAATTTGTCTTTACATACTTGTAAAGACAAACTAAGTATTTTCACGCCCATATCCCCGAAGAGGTAGGCAGAGGCACAACCTGGGCACACACGACTAGAGGAAGAATCTAATTCCCACAATGTGATAGGTGGCAAGTCTATCGCCAACCGAGCACATATCCTATCCCGAGCAACATTTTTTTTATTAGAAAATTGGAAAAACCCATTTTTTTTTGTTGCCCGACCCGGAATCCGAACCCGGGACCTCATGCAGTCAAGTCCAACAACTGAACCGCTAGACCACAGAAGCGATAAAAAGACAAAGTAATACATAAGTATTTATTTTTATTTAGTTACTTTTCGTCTACACAAATTACATGTTTTACCATAATTAAGCAGGGATCCTTGAGAGGGATCTTCAGCAAAACCTGTAAGGATACAGGGGTTTTGTGATCATGGAGGTAGGAATTGAGGTCTACATTACATTTTTTACTCATTACACAAAAACTATTTTCCGGCCGGTGCCTAACGCCGCAGTGTTTTTTTTATGATATTGAAAGGCAACAAGCAGACGGATTTCCTGATGGTAAGAAATTTCCGCCGCCTAGAGACACCAAAGGTGGTAATGGTGCGCTGCCAACCTGAGCCCGGAATGTTAGGCCTTGAGCAAAAGTAAGTTTACCGGCTACCTTACCCTCCGAACCGGAACACATCATGACGTTATGGCGGCAGGAATAGGTAAGGCGGTGGTACCAATCCGGGTGAGTCGGGTTTTTTACCCCTTTAATCGGACACGCCCATTTTTTAACATAATAACACAAAGTAAAAGAAAACGAAATTAAAAGTTCGTCTCCCTAATTTTTTTTTAAACCAGAAAAGCGAATTCGTTAAATTGTTTGTATTTGATAGAGCTTAAATTAATATTTTCTAACTTCCGCCCGCGGCTCCGTCCGCGCGGATGTCGGTGTTCGCGTGATAAAAGTAAAAAATTAAGATTTCATTTTTTTCTACTTATTTTTTCAGAATAAAAAGTATCCCATTTTATGCCCAGGATAATAAGGTATAATTATACTAAGTTTCATCGAAATCGAACCGTTAGTTTTCACGTGATGCCTGAACATACAGACAGACAAAAATTGTTTTAATCACATATTTGGGTTTGGTATCGATGCAGTAACACCCTTCTACAGATTTATTATAGGTATGTATAGATAAGAACATAAAAAGAGTTCGATCGAATTCTTAGTTTTCTAGAAAATCACAATTTGGTGATTTGTGTTGTTTTTTTCAGATTTTAACTGCTTGTTAGATTAACTTCGATAGCTTGGGTTGGGTTGACTTCGACAAAAAATTCTTTTGTTTATTATTAACTAAATGTTAATAATTCGCCGGTATTGTATCCAAGAGTAACTAACAGTCCTAACATGACACATCCGAAACCAAATTAAATCATTTTCGTATTATTTATTATTAATATTAGAAATGCGAAAGTTTGTATGTTTGTTTGTTACTCCTTCACACAAAAACTGTGAAACCGATTTTCATGAAATTTGACACTCTCCTAGGGGGTATCTTGGATTAACACATAGGATAGTTTTTATTCCAAAAAATGATCCTGTGGGAACATTAACCACGCGGGCGACGCCGCGGGTAACAGCTAATATTGTATAAATCAAGAATAAAGAGTAACCCTACAGAAGGCAGTATCAAGTTGAGTTTCGGTCTCCTTGATGATGTTGTAGGCGACAGGATTTAGATAAATTTATCAAAATAATGATATCTTTTCCTTAGCAATCTGCTCTCCTACTAAATCCACTGAAGTTGTAAAAACCCATAGATAAACAATACATTAGTTTTTCAAAAAAAAAACACCTAAGCCCAAATGTTAAGAGAAACAAGGAAGTATATAAGTACATTAATATCTACTGAACTAAATGCATTGCTGAAGTCTGACAGAGTTAGAATGTTATGTGTTTCTTCACACTTGATTAAAAATCGACACGTGTTTATCAAAAATCTAATCTTAAAAAAAAGGTATCTTCACGCTCATATCCTCGAAGAGTTAGGCAGAGGCACAACCAGGGCACCCACGACTAGCCGAAGACACTAAGTCCCACAATGTGATAGGTGGCAAGCCTATCGCCAACCGGGCACATTTCCAATCCCGACCAATTTTTTTTTATTGGAAAATTGGAAAAATCCTATTTTCTTTTTGCAGGTCGACCCGGTATTCGAACCCGAGACCTCATGCAGTCAAGTCCAACACCCGGACCACTAGACCACAGAGGCGATAAAATCTAATCTTGGTTATGCAAGAAGTCTTTAACCACTTTGCATCACTATTATGATACTTTGTTATACCGCGAAATTGTATTCCAAAACGTCCAAATTCAAATTCAAAACTATCTTCATGCCCACATTCCCGAAGGGGTAGCTAAAGGCACAACCAGGGCACCCACGAAGACACTAACGGTCGGTCTCAATATGCTACTAACATTTGAACGCAGGTAGCAACCCCTGGTTATAAGTTAAATTTAAACTGTCCCTTACTGGCGTCTCAATAACGTTATTTCGGCGTGCATAACTCCGGTCAACGGTAGATAGGAGTGTTAACTTTAGTTAATGCGGCCCTCCGTAACGTTTCGTAGTTGCATGTGTGCATTCTTTAAGCGTCACTAAATATATTTAAAATTTGTTTGTAAAACCTTATTTGCTATAACTGACATGTTTATTTGTATTAATGTTGGATTATTGTAAGTTAAGGACCAACATGTTTGGTTATTAAAATTATTATTATAAAGTATATTACTAATTTTATAGAACCTTACGTTAATATCGAAACGCATATGTTGACACTTGTCTTAATAGTTGAAATTTGACACTTGCGTTTCACAACTAACAACAATCGAAGTTCGAACTTGTTCCCGCCTCCAGCTAATTAAAAATATTGAAACTTACTACCCATAATGTAATAGGTAGCAAGGATATCGCCATACTGGGCACACATAACTGCCGCCATAACGTCATGACGTGTTCCGGTTCGGAGGGTAAGGTAGTCGGTTAACTTACTTTTGCTCGAGGCCTAACATCCCGGCCTCTGGTTGGCAACGCACCATTACCACCTTTGGTGTCTCTATGCGGCGGGAATTTCTTACCATCAGGAAATCCGTCTGCTTGTTTGCCTTCCAATGTTATAAAAAAAAAACACATCCAATCACGAACATTTCTTTTTATTAGAAAATTTGAAAAACTACATTATCTTTTTGTTGCCTGACCCGGGGTTCTAACGAAATACTCATGAAATCAAGTCCTACACCTGGACCGCTAGACCACAGAGGTGATAATTTGAATTGAATTGTTTTATTTATAAAGGTTATTTATATTGTTTTATTTTGTTTCTCACCTAGAAATCGCTAGTTGGGTACCTACAATCAGAGTCAGAATAAGAAAAAACTTTATTCGCTTGAACCATACAAGTGGTACCTGTGCACTTGTTACAAATTGCAGTGCGAGATATGAGATATGGTGTCTGTCTGTCTGTCTAAGATGAACACGTTTGGGTATACTAAGCGTGTTCGTCTTGCAAATACTCTGAGACCATAATAGCTCGGCAGCTTATTGTAGAAATGTGTGCGTTGACCTAAAAATGATTTGTTAATAATAGTAATCGTAGTGGTTCAAATCTATAAAATCGAAACCTGGCGCTATTACTTGTATCTACTTTTCTTAAAATTAATCAACTAATTTTCAAAATACATATCATCAATTGTATTTGATCTATTTGTAATTGGATCAGATCAATCGGATATTATCCGAGGGTGGTGTCAAGAGTCTCCGAAACCGGCGTAATTGTATGAAAAGGGTAATGAATGTGAAGGAAGTAAGACAGGTATGACGGGATCGTGAGGTCTGGCACTTGATACTCTCGGCCTACCTGGTAAGGGATTTGGCGTGAAGATATGTATGTGTTGATCTATGGGTCACGTATGTGAATTTGGAATTAGGTACTCGTTACTTTCTCGTATTCGCAGAAATAAATTTTAGGCAATTGGCGAAATGGTTTGGTTATATTTTAAATCATGTCAGAGTACCCATGGAATTCACTTCTATTATTTCACGCCGGTATCTGTTAAACAATAGGCAGAGTGACAGGCACAATGTGATACGTCGCAAATCTATCGCCAACCGGGCATTTATCCAATCCTGGGTCCCAAATGCTCAAAAAATCCCTGGAGAAGTTGTTTTATTAGAAAATTGAAAAAACACATATTCAGCTCCCCAACCCGTAGAACCCGGGAACTCCTGCAATCAACGCCGATTAATTGTTATTGTTTGTAAAAGGAGGTTCTCTTTTCGACTGGTCCTTTTAATTGTTTTTATATGTTTGTTAGAAACGTGATAACTCGGCCTATAGACATCCGATTTTTATATTTGTTCTATAGGAAGATAGGTCATGATTCCGTGGTGGTCCCATATTATTATTTGAATGGCGAATGTGTTGCCAACCTCGCGATTTTCACAATTTCACCGGTCTTTGTGGGCTGAGCCAGAGTGCTCAGGCCGAAATATCATTATTTAGATGGATTGGACTGTTCCCTACAACTGCAACGCCAGCAACACGGGCTGTCTCCCGGGAGACCGTACCTCAACTTGGTGCTGCGTTCTGGTTACTGGGTGGACTTGATGGAGGAATAGTGTCCTGTGAGTTAGTGTTGTTTGGATTGGGAGGGAGGCTCGCGTTTCGCGTTATGGGATAAGGGGGATCCAATAGGACGTGAAATAGTTAAAAGTTGGTTTATGCAGTAGTAGTACTCCGTCGCGCGGATGTCGGTCTAAAACTGAAAAATTAAGATTTTTTTTCTACGTATTTTTCCAGGATAAAAAGTATCCCATTTTATGCCCAGGATAATAGGGTGTAATTATACCAACATTCATCGAAATCGAACCGTTAGTTTTCACGTGATGCCTGAACATACATACAGACAGAGAGACAGACAAAAATTGTTTTAATCACATATGTATTTGGGTTTGGTATCGATCCAGTAACACCCCCTGCTATTTATTTTTTTCAATACAGAACAGAATTGACCCTTCTACAGATTTATTATATGTATAGATATAGATAAGCACCATAATATATTGTTATTAAAAGTCACAACAGAAATTACTTAGTCACAAAACACAAAATAAAAAAAAAATAAAAATAAAGAAAAAAAAAAAGTATCTTCACGCCCATATCCCCGAAGAGGTAGGCAGAGGCACAACCAGGGCACCCACGACAAAATAAAATTGATTGTATGACCATCAATTTTATTTTCAATGTTTAATTTTATGTATGGTTACGAAACAGGTAACTTCCATCTCTTCTTAGCAACGACCCGCCCTATAAACACTTGTAGCTCGGTTTTGACCTTTGACATTTTGACATTTTATATAGGTACCTACGTAATCACCTAATAAAGAAATTTAGCTCTGTTTTAGGCTATTTGAAAGAAGAAAAAATTATTTGCTTAGAATAAAACTGAAGAAGGGTGAATTTTACATTAAATATATTAATTAAATAGATGCAAGCGATCGAAATGGGGCTTCAGCACACATTTTTAGAATGATTGTCTATCTGTATCATGACCGCGGTTCAAGCCGAATCTACTAAACCGATCCTAACGTAATATGTTTACTTTTTTTGGAATGACTTAACCGGCTTTGTGGGCCGAGCACGGTGCTCAGCCCGAGACATCATTATTTAGATGAATTGGATTGTTCCTTACAACGTCAACAACAAGGGCTATCTCCCGGGAGACCGTACCGCGTCTTGGTACTGCATTCTTGTTACTGGGTGGACTTGATGGAGGAATAGTGAGGTCTTCGGTCTTCGGTCTCGGCGACGGTGTAGTGTAGTTTCCTGTGAGTTAGTGTTGCCTGGTTTTGGAGGGAGGCTCGCATTTGCCGCGGTTATTGAATCCGGTGGATCCGATAGTACGTGACGGGACTTATTAATGCGTTTAAAACTTAGGTACTCTACTGTATTAAGCTATTTTTATCCCTCCCACTAAAGGGGTTCTCGTGATAGAGGGCTAAAAGTAAAAATGTAAATTAGGTGTCTGATTTTTTTTTGATTTGTAGAATGTGCTTTACAGATTGTCCATAGTTGTATAAGTCACAAGTTTAGTAGTTTAGAAATAATAGATGTGACAACACAGCTGAAAGTGACCAAACAACTTGAAATCCGGAACATAGAGAAACGTTTGAACGTACAGCTTTGATCGGATCATCAGTCTACCGGGTGGGAGGACGTCCAACACTACGTCCTCCGGTGCGGGGCCGCCACTCGAGAACCTTTCTTCCCCAGCTGTTATCGGTTCTGCGAGCAATGTGGCTCGTTCTCTTGTGGATCACCGAATTACTGTACCTAAGTATATCTATTATTATTATTGTATATCGAGATATATTCATGATCTTAATATTTTTGTTTCAGGTCACTTTCTCTATCTTCCCGTCGACCCCACCATGGAGAATATGGTCATCAAATCCCCACCACTGCAAGGGCTGTGGGAGTTTTGCAAGGTGAGTTTCCCTGTCTCCCTATTCCCATTTCTTTTAGGGAATTCGTAATAATAATGGAGCGAAAAAAGTCCTAAACTTTTACGTTCTTTGGTTTTTGATTAATCCCAAGATAACCTTTTTATATAAAATACAGACGGTCTACTTGATTTTATGAAATACGTGTCGCTTATAAATGCTATAGATGCTAATTATGTTATAAACAGGAGTACGATCTATGATGTTAGTGTTAAGTCATAGAATATGACAATATAAATATAATAAATAGTAAATAGACCAAATTTTGCGACTATCCCAGTTACAATGTTTTTGGTATTATAAAACAGCGTCTATTCTGATGGTAAAAGACAGCCATGGACTACAGACACCATCGATGTTACGGGTGCATGCTAACTTATGGCGAAAATTTTACGTTAGTTACAAAAGTCTACCGCCTACTGTACCTTCCAGCAGGTGGGCATTGAAACTATGATGGCAAGAGTAAATAACCAGGGGCAGGATTCTGACCTAAAATTACTTTTAATTAATACGCATGTATGCGTGAACCCTTATGCGCTGTGAATGAACCTAAAGCTATTTATTGTCAGCTATTTTAAGATGCGTTTGCTTTCTTGTTAGACTGTTTTGGTTTGTCTGTTTGTTTTATTACCGACTAATAAAATCTTTTACAATCTGGCAAACATTCGACCGATTACCACTGTTGTCACAGCTCGCTGCTGAACCAAAATACCAATACTGGTAGTTGTCGAGTTCAAGGTTGATCATGCACCATTATTATAATTACTACATAACACTAATCTGCATGTTAACTTATTCTAAAAGATTAGTTTTCGGTATGTGATCCCCGATTAAAAACGAGCGGTTTTATAAGTGCGAATTTAATTGTTTGAAAGTTGATTTATTTATTTCTAGCAGCTCGTAACACGCGAGTACGGTTAAATGGAAGATTATCGACAAGACAAAGACAAGTGGTACGAGTATAGTGCTGTGTAGTTAAATTGCCGAGTAGGGATCCACCGCCTTTTGTATTTCTGCCACCATAACAGCATTGTTGTCTTTCGGTTTGAAAGATGAAGTAACTTGTACGCTTGCATATTAGATTTTTCTCAGGACAGCAACGTTTCTATAACATCCATGGTGTCCATAAGTCATGGTTGTCTCTAACCATAGGGGTAGTCGCAATCTTATTCACTTTCTTATCTCTTAAAATAACACCTATAAAAGTATATACACGTTTTTGGAGTTTACACTTGTACTTATCCATTGTATACTTTATTTAACACTTTCTGTTACTTTGTAGCCAACCGGATTCACTTTTTACAGCATCATCAGGACTTGGAAATTAAATCCAAAAGGATTCTTTTGATTTAACGATCAATACCTATTTGGTTAGATGTTACTGACGGTACCCACATTTAAAAATGTTAACAGTAAACAAACCACAACAAAGTTATACCACAGCAATTTCATTTCCCCAAAAATGGGGAATACCGTTAGATTGCAAAAAGTCATTGTGCCTATAAAAGTACCCAGGTTGACTGTAGTGCATTATTAATCTTAGCTATGAATATTAAGTAATAAATTAATATGTAAATTAATTTCACCCTATTTTGTACAGTTTGAAGCCCGGCTCCATCAGAGCAAAATGCAGAATGCAAGCATCAGGCTGGTCTCTGAATCTACCACGTCAGAAGTCCAGTGGATCCTGCAGGAGGTCGCCGGGAATAACTTTGAAGTGTAAGTATTTTATATATTATAAAGACTTTCTACCTTGATCCTTGTTGAAACTAGCTTTGGCAGTCCAGACATCGATTAACTTAATAACAAAAAAATCTTCATCTTTATTATATTAGTTATATCTCCGTATGGAAGTAGGTAGATGTATCGTTAGATATACATACATCTACCATCCACCATCACCATATATAGTTCAGATATATATATGTTTTTTGTGTGCGTGTGTATGTTACTGAACTGAATTTCAAGGGGATTCGAGAATGGTTAGATTCACAATTTGGTCCACTGGAAAATGTTTTTTAATTAATTTTGTATTTGTAAGAAGAGGTTGATTTTGGAAATTTTTACATTGGATCCGGCAGACAGCTGTTAATGTCAAGACAATACGAAGTTTGCCGGGTCAGCTAGCTTATGTGAAATTTTGTTTTAATTTCATTAAAACTAATCGGTTTTGTCTTCAAAAGTGTTCAGAAAAGTATGTTGGTTGGTTTATTAAAATTGAAAAAAGCTTTTACTACGTAGATCTATGCAAAGATTCTTGTAACGCGTCTATATATTTCTAAAAACTACCACCGGATCGGAACGCGGACACTCACTGAGAAGATCCGGCAAAAGAAACTCAGCGGGCTTGTTTTTTTTTTATAAATCTAATTTACAAAAGTTTATTACATTTACAAATAATTTGCAGAGATTGGTATGAGGAGCAATTAATCCCAAGCATTTCTGTCTTCTAAATATTCTGAAATCTTATAATAACCCCTACCACACAACTTAATCTTAATACATTTTTTTTAAATTTATTAAATGGTAAGTCTTTAATATGCTCGGGAAGTTTATTGTAAAAACGTATACATTGGCCCATGAAAGTCATGAAAGTATTAAATTTTTATTTTTATCCACAGCTGGCACCCCATGAGGTTTATGATTGGCAAGGTCCAACAAGAAGTCCGTATCATCATAGAGATCACTCGCCCGACATACATCAGCTTGACACAGACGTTGCCACACATCGCCATAGACAACATACGGATGGTGGAATGCTTGCCTGAACCACCAGTATTCAATGGGGAGTGTCAGCAAGGACAACTGAAGTGCAAGATCATGAATGTAAGTTCTTATTACTATGTTGCTTGCATCTTACATAACATACACCAATTTATTATTCCATCCAAAAAAAGTACCTTCACGCCCATATGCCCGAAGAGGTAGGCACAGGCACAACCAGTGTTCCCACTAGCCGAAGACAAAAAATCCCACAATGAGATAGGTGGAAAGCCTATCGCCACCGGGCACATATCCAAACCTGAGCAAATTTTTTTTTATTAGAAATTGGAAAACCACAATTTTCTTTTTGCTGCCCGACCCGGGAGTTAAATCCGGGACCTGATGCAGTAAAGTCCAACACCTGAACCGCTAGACCACAGAGGCAACCAAGGTTTATGTATTATTGTTGAATGTTTATGTATTATTTATTATTATTATTTATGTATTATTTCATGTTTTATTATTGAATGTATGGCGATACAAGCATTTATTCACAATTATTTATTTACAAGGTGGTAGAGTTTCGCAACCCCTCGCCCAGATTGGTACCACCGTCTTACCTATTCCTGCCGTCATAACGTCATGACGTGTTCCGGTTCGGAGGGTAAGGTAGCCAGTAAACTTACTTTTGCTCGAGGCCTAAGATCCGGGCGTCAGTTCGGCAAAGCACCATTACCGCCTTTGGTGTCTCCAGGCGGCGGGAAAATCCGTCTGCTTGTTTCCTCCCTATAACATAAAAAAAATGAAAATACTATCATTTATGTGGTAGAAATAGAATACTATATTCATTTATTGCGCTATCGTACACAAACATGACAACACGAACATTCGCGCAAGCGCCTTGCGCCGTCTTACGAATTTTCATCTTACGAAATTTCTGGTCACGTGTCCTGACTGTTTAGAAGTTTTTAGCCATTCCAAAAAAATGTGCGCAACGCCACTAAAGAAGTTTTCACTTCAAAAAGTATGTTCTTGCGTACTTGTGGAAGACAACCTTTGTTGCCGGTTTTACAATAAATCTAAACCTCATGTAATGCTTTATTTATTAAAATCCTCAGTCTTAGATTAAGGTGCAGATTACTATATTCACGTAGATTAGTTACTCTCAAAGTGGTCCACGTAGACCCCTAGGAGTCCACGGGAGATTAGCCGCGGGTCTACGTAGGGCGATTTTAAGGTTCTAAAGTATTGCCCAACAATGCCCTCCCCCCTAGCTACGGCCATGTAGGTGGACGGACGGTGGACCCCCACCGAATCCAACAAAATTTTGATAGAGGCCTATAAATTAGTTTGGGAATCTCTGACCATACAAGTACCTACTCTATAGACCATACAAGTGGTACTTGTGGACGTATTATTATAGCACTACCTCAGGATCGGAATCACGGCCTCTGAGCTTTGAGGCTGAGCATTTTCCTCCTCCTCAAAATTCTGTGAACTATAAAAAACCTCGCTCGCTGTTAAAAAATGGCAATTCTCTTTTAAATGGTTGGATAGACAACGATTAATCTTATCTCTACGCTTCCTTACACTGTTCTTTATTGCAATTTCCTTCATAAAGAGAATTAGTACTAATTCTCCTTTTACTATTTCCCCCTTCCTAAATTTAGGAATTAGAGGGACCTGTTTTGGTTTTAAAACTACCAGTACCCTGGGCGTCAAACTTGAACTAAAACAAATCAAGTGATAATACAATAAAATAACAAACTACTAGCAAATATATTTTAATTATATGATCATTATTTTTTTATTTTTTATTGAATCAGGCGTTACTTTGCGGAAATCTATTATAACAGATGTAAAATAAGCCTTTATTTAGCTAATTCCGCGTAAACAGTGTAACTGTTATGGCAAATAATCCCCTACAACCCTACCTAAAGTAAAGTCAGACCCTATTCGAGATCTGGTCGCGGAGGTGGGAACTTTAGGTAGGGTTGTCCTATGCGAAGGACGTGACAATTTATATTATTTCCCGAGTTCTTCCTTTATTCGTGTTCTGGTCGCAGGGGTGGGCGGTGGGAACGTCAGTTAGGCTTGTCACACTCTGCGTCATTTGGAGGATTATTTGCCACAACAGTTACACTGTTTACGCGGAATTAGCAAAATAAAGGCTTATTTTGCATCATTATTTTTGCTAAATTTCGGGAATACACACAAAGCCTCACCCAACGAGCATGGAAGTGCCCCTTTATGTCTATTGCTCTGGGCGGTGACCCTGTCGCGTCTACCCCACGCCGCCCACGAGATGGACAAACTTGATCAACGAAATTAAAAATAGAACTCTATTGACAGAGTATTTTACCGATCAATCTCACTACCACACTTTTCTCATGCTGTTTTTGATTTTGTTTCACCACGCATTTGTCATAGAATTCCATGAATCAGAATCAAACTATAAAAATGGGATTATGTGGAATACTTGCGAAACTCCGGAGTACTACTGATGAAGTATATCAACATAGAATAATTTGCTATAATAAATACGTTAATAAAAATAACTACGATAACTAAAACCGACTTCAAAATTAAAATGTAAAAAATAATAAAGATTTAATATTTTTTATATATGTACTAGATACCTATTATTTATATTAGCCATTTACCAATAGGTAAATGGTGAAGTCGGTGCCAAGCTTTAAACTAATAATTATATTATAAGTAAGTATTAAATTGGATCGGCACCGACTTCAAACTTAGTTTTATTACTTACAAATTAGTAATACAAACTTACAAATTAGTATAAAGTAATAGGTAGTATACAATTAATATTAAATCATTATTATTTTTTAGTTTTGAAGTCGGTTTTTAACAACGTAGCTATTTTTATTTAATAATTTTTACTTTATTGCTGATATGATTATATTTAATAAAAATAAACTTCGGGATAGGTAGGTAGGTAGGAAAATAGGTAAAAAATGCTCACAAAATAAAAACTAATGGGCCTACCTGTATCCAACAAAGTAGTTGGTCTTGAGAAATGAAGATGGCGTTCTTATCAACAAGATATTAAAATTTATTATGGTCGAATTTCGACCAACGGGCGACCACTAGTATAAGTAAAGAAACGGAGTTTAATACAAGCTGGTTGTTGTGATCAATCCTTAACCTGAAACTTGTCTCGGATTGGCACTAACTGGTCGTCTGTGGTCGCCCCGACGAACGCAGTGGTCATACTTTTAGTAACTTCTACTTACTGTTCTTTGTTCTTTGTAGAAGGAGTCGTGCATAAAACTGCAGCAAGTGTGTGATCTGGTCAAAGACTGCGATGACGGCAGCGATGAAAATCAAAATTGTGGTAAGAAGCTTTAGTTTTACTTTTATAATGTATTCATAAGAAGCCAAGATCAGATTTGATATTAAAGATATAATCTTATAGGAAGATAGTCACGATTCTCTTCCCTTTTAACTGCGGAAGAGAATCACTCTACCGCTACTGGCCTATCGGCTAACTTACCCCCCGAACCAGAACACGTCAACAGCAAGCGCTGACGCTATGGTGGCAGGAAAAGGTAAGGCGGTGATACCAATTCAGGCGAGCGTGTGGGAAACTCTACCACCAAGTCAGATGTCGCGGTGTTAGTGACGGTAAGCCTGTGCTCGCCTATTACGAGCTGCCTGGTAGGAAGGCAGATGGTCTTTTTTGTAAAGGAACCCGGACCAACACGAGGAAGGTAAGGCGGATATCACACTGCCGCCGAAAAACCGCGGCGGTGTGTGGCTATGCTTAAAATATCAGTTCACGGAAACGCAGTCAAAACGGAAGCAAAACGCAGTGTGTTGTCCGTGCGGTTGTTCTAGACAAACCAAGATTTTTTAAGACATTAAACTCCGCATCCCCGCGAACCGGAGCAGCGTGCGGTGTAGTGAGATACCCTCTTAGTCCATACTTAGTCAGCCGGAAGAGCCAATCACCGCACTCCTCCGTTCCATGATTACTATGAAATATTGCGCTCTAAAGTAAATGTCATAAGCGACAAATCACTATTTTTGACACTATAAAAGTAATTTGAAAAAAAGTATAAAAACTGAAACACTTATCTTTTAGTTATAGTACTTATCTATGTTTATGTTAAATCTGGTGTCGATATTTTCATAATTGAAGTAGAGAGTTGGGTTTTAGTTTCAAAAAAGGGTTAACTTTTTGATTTTTTTCTATCGAGCAAAGTAAAATGAATCGTGTTTTGGAAACACTAGTCTTATAAAGCATATTCATGTTAATCTTGTGTATTTTTGTCACCAAGATCCATGATTGCTTTGTATGAAAAAAAAACATACTGCTGACGTATTTTAGCATACATGGACCCTCAAATGTTAGAACAGGGTGGTACATTCCTAAGTGTTAAAATCGACGTGGTGCGTCGATATATCCAAAATTTTGAGACACACGTACAATACTACCAGTTATCTATAAATTGTAATTATATGTAATTATATAATCTATAAATTGTATGGCGCTATGGCGAGTGGAATAAGTAAGGCGATAGTACCAAAGTGGATTCGAAGTAGTAGTAGAGTAGTACAATAATAACTACTCTTAAAGACTGTCTGCACTGTAAAATAAATTACTGAATTGTGGGCGATAAAGTCTTTACATCCCGACGGTGAAAGATCGAGGAGAAAACTTTAAATTTTGATTGCTAATCAAATAATGGTTGTTTTGAATGTATTTTTTTTCAGATAAAATGCCCTATGGATCGTACTGCAATTTCGAGATTGATAACTGTGGCTTCGTGAATATACCTCAGTACGTATTTTTTTTATTGTTGTCTATTTTTTACAGAATAAAAAACATTTGATAAGTTTGCCAGTGCCAACTTGAGGTCCCAGTTCTGTGGTTATAGATTTATCTAAAAGCGCTGGTTGGACGCGATTGCCCTGCAAGAATGTGGCCAACGTTCTCTTTGAGCACCTTTAAATTTATCCTGATAATTTAACCCCGTCACGTTTTATCAGATCCCGCCTAACGCGCTAACGGCTAACGGGGGAGACACCCCCCCTATCCAACACTAACTTGCAAAACGCCATACATAGTCGTCGCCGGCTCTTCTCCAATCAACCCACCTAGTAACCAGAAAACAGCGTTAAGGCCCCATACTTAGTCAGCCAGAAGAGCCAATCGCCGCACTCCCCCGTTCCATGATTACTATGAAATATTGCGCTCTAAAGTAAACGTCTTAAGGGACAAATCACTATTTTTGACACTATAAAAGTAATTTGAAAAAAAAGTATAAAAACTGAAACACTTATCTTTTAGGTATAGTATTCGTCTATGTTTATGTTAAATCTGGTGTCGATATTTTCATAATTGAAGTAGACAGTTGGGTTTTGCTTTCAAAAAAGGGTTAACTTTTTGATTTTTTTTCTATCGAGCCAAGTAAAATGAATCGTGTTTTGGGAACACTAGTCTTATAAAGCATATTCATGTTAATCTTGTGTATTTTTGTCACCAAGATCCATGATTTTTTGTATGAAAAAAACATTATAATGCTGACGTATTTTAGCGTAAGTATATGGATCCTTAAGTCAAGGCTCAATATCCCGTAAGAAAGCCAGTGCAGTTTGGTACAGCTAAACTTGTTCAATCTACCTACTATAACCACTTTTGTGGTCTATATGCGAATTATATTTCTTACCATTAGGAGAATTGTTACGTTGGTTTGTCTTCGAAATAAAGCCTCAAATCAATTCCTCAGTCGAAAAAATACCTTCGCCTTATTTATTCCTGCCATCAAATCATCAGTGATTGTCATCGTCGCTTCTTGAGAGGCAAGTGGTTGACAAATTTAAAAAGTTTAGCGTCACTGTCGCAGGATGGTTGATACTGGTGGTAATTTTGTTGCACACTCTCTAACCTAATTTTAAGTTATCGTTATCTTCTTCCAGCGAAAGTTACAGAAACAAACAAAACACTTTTAGTGCTGACAGATTAGTCTGTACGCGACATTTCTACAGAAGTTTAATCTATCACTCAGAAAATGTTGATTAAAAATAGCACGATTTGACATGTGCGGACTAATCTGACAGGTCTTACATGTTCCATCTCTTTTGGTTTTGATTCATTGGAAAAAGATAGCATGCATCTAATATAAGTTTAGTTTTTGAACAATAGAATCACAACCCCTGTCAAATATTTTGTTCAATGTGGATATACACTAGGTACCTATGTCTATATTATAGTAGTATGGACATACACTTTTATTTCTCACGAAGTATTAGTAAATTTGTGTGATTTTTTGTGTTTCCTACCGTTTGTTTTTCATAGATAATAGGGATTAAGTGGTCCTCCTCCCTTTCACCTATAAGGTGATTTATGTTGTTTTTTTGTGATGTTGGAAAGCAAACAAGCAAACGGTTTTCCTGGTGGCAAGAAATTCACAACATCTCATTCATCATAACACCAAAGGTGGTAAGGGTGTGCTGCCAACTAGAGGCATTGATATTAGGCCTCGAGCAAAAGTAAGTATACCAGCTACCCTATCTGACATTATGGTGGCAGAAGTAGGTAGGACGGTGGTACAAATCCGGAAACTCTACCACCTAGTCAGGTAAGTACGGTTAGTGTCATTAAATCTATGCTCGCCTTTTACGAGCTGCCTGGATGGAAAGTTAAGAAGGATGGTTTATTTGCAAGGGAGATCAGACCAGTATAGTACTAAAAACACATAATTTTTCCACAGGCCCATCCTCAAATGGTCCCGACACAGTGGTCCAACACCAACAGATAAAACAGGGCCAAACTACGACCACACATGCGGTCCGCCTTTGGTCTACACTACGGCCAACCCCATGGTTCCTCTGTCACCAGCACATATGAACTACAGCTTGGCCTGTGTGGGATATTACTTCTTTGTCAACATGAATGTGACTGGACCAAATAAGGAGAGGGCGGATTTCGCTTCTACTGCTGTTATGAGGACGGTTATTTTCAACCCTCCGCCGAAGGTCCATGGAGACATTGAATCCAGACACTATAATTGCTGCATGGTAAGTACCTATAAGTGGTACTTAGATGAAGTAAAAGAAGAAGTCACCTTCTTCTCGTTCTGGACTTATTTCGTTATTCTTTAAGAAAGAATTTGAAAAGTTCAAGTTTTTAAATATTACTACTTAAAAATGCTTGAAGATCGGTTTTAAGTAATGCGAAAGCTAAATAAATTTTTTATAGTGCCGTCAGCCATGTCTACTGAGCGATAGAGATAAGCGAGTCCTTGACAATCGTGTCTACGGGCATCGTTTTTATAAGAATCAGGTCCAGTAACCAGAACGCAGCACCAAGTCGAGGTACAGTCTCCCGGGAGACAGCCCTTGTTGCTGGCGTTGTAGGCAACAGTCCCATGCATTTAAATAATGATGTCTCGGGCTGAGCACTCTGCCGGCCCACAAATCTCGGTGAAGTTGCATAAAATCGCGAGATTAGCAACAAATTAGTCATTAAAAAAAAAAAGAATCAGGTGGTTTGGCGGTAAGACTAAGAAGTACGGTCGCTCATCGGAGTAGTTAACTTAAAAATAATCGCGAAGTTATAGATAACGCCTCGTTACTTTTAGACAAACTTTGAATGGGTATACTTACGGATAACGGTTCATAGTTTATAGGAACCAAGAAAAGTCGGCCCTTGTTGCTCAGTATAATCACTCGCATTAATCTTGTCACAAAACCATCTTCTCTGTTTCTGCAAGGAGATTGATATTTAATTCTATTACCAACCTATTTATTTACGAGTAATTATATATAATAAAGTTTAATTATATTTATGTAATAGTATAAAATAATTCCTCAACAGATTCGGTTCTACTACCAGCAAAACGGCAGGAACTATGGTTCCCTAAGTGTAGATGTAGTGGAACTGACTCCACGAGGAAATCTAACCACCTCGCTTTGGTTCTCTACTAAGGACAAAGGCGAGAATTGGTACAGGGCAGCCATTTTTCTACCGAACATTACTAGAAGGTATGTTACACTTGATAGCACATTTTTATCAAGGTTTCTGATTGACATAGCACAAAAGTTAAGCTTATAGCCATGCTGCTCCTCTATCATATACTAGGTAGGAATATATGTATAAGTAACACAATGCTAAAAAACCAAAATATTTAAATAAGTAATTAAGTACCAAAGTATGTATTTACGTATGTATATATGTATGCATGTAGTATCTTCACGCCCATATCTCCGAATAGGTAGGCAGAGGCACAACGAGGGCACCCACGACTAGCCGAAGACACTAGGTCCCACAAGGCAAGCCTATCGCCAACCGGGCACATATCCAATCACGAGCAATTTTGTTTATTAGAAAATTGGAAAAACCTAATTTGCTTTTTGTTGCCCGAACCAGAAGTCAGAGTCGAACCCGGGACCTCATGCCATCAATTCCGACAACTGAACCGCTTGACCACAGAGGCGACAAAATATTTATTATTTTGTTATTTTCTTTAGATTTGATATTTTGTTAAATAGTTCTAGATTGCTATTCCCAACTGTGCTTATTTTCATGTTTCAAAATTTCGAAGTAAGACGAAAAAGTAGAGCGACCGACTCACTCTCAATTTCTTTCAGATATTACCTCGTGTTCAAAACCCGCATGGGTATGAGAATCTATTCAGACTCTGCAATTGATGACTTCTCCATGGCCCCTGAATGTTTCGGCCTGAACATCAATTCCACGGAGTTGGGTGAATACAACTACTACGACCCTATATTTGAGGAGAAGACCACTCCACATCCTGACTTTGTTGATGCAATATGTAAGTCTTGTTTGATTTTTTTATGGTATTGAAAGGCAAACAAGCAGACGGATTTCCTGATAAGAAATTCACGCCGCCTAGAGACGCCAAAGGTGGTAATGGTGCGTTGCCAATCTGAGCCCGGGATGTTAGGCTTCGAGCAAAAGTAAGTTTACCGGCTACCTTACCCTCCATACTGGAACACTATATGATCAGCCAGTGCTTCAATGCTACCCATGCAGAAGATAAAAAAACTGTATTTATTGGCTGTTTCCTTTTACTAATTTTCCATTTCTTTCTATTGCATCGGTATGATAAGGATTCCGTCGATTGATAGGAGAAACTGGTCGGTTTGGTCATCAGTTCTTAGCTCCCAGTAACAATCACCCAGTAAGAAGAGCATAGTTTCGTGACCTTGTCATGTAGCCTACCAGATCACTACGATTACACAGACTACGATTGACCCTGGATTAGCACATAGTATAGAGTACGAAATATATGTTGAATTACTGCATTAGCCAATAGCAACAGATAGGTAAACATGAATTTGGACAGGCGTGTCCCTTGTTTAGATGGGTATGCATGCAGCGCTTTAAGTGTCACTTTACCTCGAGTTGGTCCGGGCTCCTTTGCAGAATAGACCATCTGCCCTCCTGTGCCAGGCAGCTTGTGAAAGGCGAGCATAGGCTTACCGTCACTAACACCGTGACATCTGACTAGGTGGTAGAGTCTCGCAGCGACTAGCCCGGATTGGTACCATCGCCTTATCTATTCCTGCCGTCATAATGTCAGCGCTTGCCGTTGACGTGTCCGGTTCGGAGGATAAGGTAGCTGGTAAACTTGCTTAAGGTTGGCAACGCACCATTACCAGCTTTCGTGTCTCTAGGCAGCGTGAATTTCGAAATCCATCTGCTTGTTTGCCATCTAATATCTTAAAAAAACATATTTTAAAGGTTAGGACAGCTCGACCTTCTTGCATTGACAATGCCTGAAAATTGTCCCCGGATTAGCATATACTCGTATTATAGCGTACGAAACATGTTTTAGATTACCGCTTCACCACTTGTGGAGCGACTGGTCGGTTCGGTCCCAACCAGACGCAGTGTGAGGTGGCATACAACAACACTCCAGTGAGCGTCTCTGTCATACAGAGTCCTCCGTACCAGGGTCTGCAAGTTTGGGAAGTCCCTAGCGAAGGTCTTTACACGTAAGTGCGCTTAATAAGTCGTTTCGTTTAATTTGCAGCTAATTTGTTTAGGAAAAATTAGCCAACTTAACAAGTAGGGAAAGATATAATAAGTTAATATTATTTTTTAATCCTATATATATAAAAATAATAAATCCCCATTTCGGTCATTAGTTATTGACAGGATCATATTATGAACACAAAAACGGAGAATTGCAGGGAAAATGGGAAAACCACACTCCAATTTTAACTGCAAACTGTTAGTAGCTATTAATGACAAACAAGTGGTAATACATTTTAATATCTTGTTGATAAGAACGGCATTTTCATTTCTCAAGACCAACTACTTTGTTTCCAAACTTTTTAGTGCGCCATCTGTGATCTTTTGTCGTTGTCATCAATATATTTGTTTGTGTGTATCAAATGCAATGGTAGTGTGGGTAATGTTTTATTTATAGATTTAATGTACTGTATTATCATTATTATTGAAAAATATTAGCGTTCTGCACTTCTTTTACACATAAACTACAAGTGTGCCAAATTTTATGCTCCAGCGTCCTCGCAATTTTCGTAAAAACTGTCCAAAGTTTTGTCATCACGTATTAAAATATAGATAATAAACGAGGCCGGCTAGTCTTTTTATAATTTTATTAATTAAGGAATATTTAAGGAATTGTGATGCTCGTCCGCTTCATTATATGCCTCTTTTAGCTGTTGAAGAAAAAATAAACTTATTAATGAGTATTAGCCCATAGCAACAAAAGGGTTAAGATTAATTTTGGCCGGCGTGCTCCTTGTTTAGGTGGCTATTTGTGTAGCACGTGACATTTACTTTACATACATAAATTTCAGTATTTTATTTTTAATACTACATATTTAGCTTGCCCAAATGCTCATATTTCTTTTTTCTCCGCCTTTTTTATTTACAGAAATTTCATCAGGTCTTCTTGTTCAGTCCATTGTGTGTGCTAGAAACATATAATAGAAACGCAATGCATGATAAAGTTTGACAGGATGCTCATTTCGAGCACTAGAATGGATGGTGTCTAATCATCATCATCAGACATAGGCCTGTCCCAAAGAGCACGAGTCACGGTCACCAACCGCTTGTATCCAGCGACTCCCCGCGACTTTGACCAGGAAGCTGATTATGTAACTCAGTTGCCAACTAAAATGGAAAAGTGTACATCAAATAGCTGTCAAATGACGTGTTTTATATTTGCTATCTCCAGTGACCAACATAAATACGATAGAGATAGCAAACATACATGACGTCATTTGATGTACACTTTTCCATTTTGAGTTGGCAACTGAGATACATAATCAGCCCCCAGACCATTAGTCGACCGGGTGGAAGGTCGTCCAACACTACGTCCTCTTGTGGGGGTCCGTCACTCGAGAACCTTTCTTCTTATGGTGTCTTATAAAATGTGTCAGAATCATAGCAACGGGAGCTTCTGGAGGGCTGGGATCGATGTGGGCGGGCGTGTCTCACGGGGCTCAGGCAAGAGGACTCTTCGAGTTGCATAAAGGGGAGAGGATCTATATGTTGGTGGGACAGCAGGGGTTCAACGCTTGTAAGAAGGTAAGTTTAGTAATTACTAGCAGGTAACCGCATTACTTGGACTTAGTTATCACAAATGAGTATTTGATAAGCAAGTCAAGTCTGCCTGAGACTGAAGACGTCGTTAGTGCTGAGATAAATTTGTTTGAATTTTTTTGTCCCCGTGTTGATCCGGGCTTCTTTGCAGAATAGGCCATCTGCCTTCCTTGCCAGGCAGCTCGTAAAAGGCGAGCATAGACTTACCGTCACTAACACCGTGACATCTGACTAGGTGGTAGAGTTTCACAACGACTCACCTGGATTGGTACCACCGCCTTACCTATTCCTGTCGCCATAACGCCATGACGTGTTTCGGTTCGGAGGGTAAGGTAGCCAGTAAACTTACTTTTGCTCGAGGCCTAACATCCCGGCATTAGGTTGACAACGCACCATTGCCAGCTTTGGTTTCTCTAGGCGTCGGAAATTTCTTACCATCAGAAAATCCGTCAGGTTGTTTGCCTTCCAACATCATAAAAAAAACTTGTAGGAAACTTGAGTATGGTTTAAACTTAGAAAAGGTGGTTAAGTTAGTTTTCTAATAATTAAGTTACCAACATACACTAAAGTCTTCGATTTATATAGACAAGTTTCACAGCAATATTTTTAGAGAAATTTAAGAATATCGCAGCTATTCTAACAAGTCGAATTTTTCAAGTAAATAAAAAAATATGAGAAAGCTTTCATAAATATGTATACCTACCTACAAACATATGGAAAGTTGTACGAAATATTTTTTTTAAAGTTAAAATCCTTGTTTATCACCAGATAAAACAATTTAAAGGGAAATTTCATACAAATGTTCTTTTTCAGACCTTATCGGCGCAAGAAAGCCAAGAATGCTCTGCCCGTATGAATGAAACCAGTCAGATATACACGAGCAAGACACATGAAGTGAGGAACACACATGTCAACGACGGTGGTGGAGGTGGTGGAGGGGGCACATACGTGTTTTTGGTAAACTACTATATTTATTATTACACTATTAACATTATATTACATTATTATTATACTACTTACTTTTATAGCTTAAATTTATTGCGTTTAAGTTTAAACAACCTAAATGTCTTCTTCTTCGAATTTTTTTTTTCTTGGTTGTTAAACAAGTAGCAGTTTGTAACAAAAAAAAGCAGACAGAAAACCCACAAAAAAAATTGAAATCGTTTTTGTTCACAAGCCTTTTGGAAATCTAGCTTTTATTTATTTAGAGAATACTTTTTTTTAATTATTAGGGACTTTGAGACCTTAAATGTCATGATTTCCTCCTCCATAATTCACCTCTTTCTAGCGTGATAAAGTCGATAATTCCTATTGTAACTTTATTATTGCTCAAATATTTGTTAGTAAGGCCTTTATCTTTAAGGTTTAAAGATAATGTTCGTTTCAGCTTGACAAAGAAGGTGAACCCATCCCCTTGGTCGTGGGTGGTGGTGGGGGTGGTCTGTCTGTAGGTGTGTTCCGAGACGACGGATCACAGCACGGCCGGGGACGGACTAACGCCACTCCTGAGTCCGGTTATATGTACGGACATCCCGGACGCACCTCCGGTAAGTCTTAGTGTGATATTGTTTAACTGAAATGTCGCAAACGTTGCTTTGCGTTTGCTTTGAATAAGAAATTAAAAATCATAAAATTTGGTAATAAATAAATCAGTCATTAACACTAGTAATAGCATATTATAAACACTTATGCACAGAAGATTCTTATTCTTACAAAACGCCTACCTTCGTCCTATCAAATTTGTCCGAATGATAAACTAGTGGTATAACTTACAATTGCAAGTAAATTTTATACTTAAGAAATTATGTAAAAGCTAATATTACGCTCAGCGTAGCCAGAAAAATAATCACTACTCGACGATTAAACGGTTGTTAACTTAGGTTTGAGGCGACGTCTGTGTAAGAATAAATGGACTTTTAAAGGTTTAATGCTTTAGTATAAATATATCTGTACTTTAAACTACAGAAATTTAAATAATTAAAATTAGAATAATTTATAATTTTTTAAGAAGTAATTAGTATTTTTTTAGGATGTTGGTATCATTATTTTTTTTAACACTTACGTTATACCTTTAAATGAGCAATTTTTGTATATCTATACATAGTATAAAGCAAAGTCGCTTTCCGCGTCTGTCTGTATGTATGTATGCTTATATCTTTAAAACTACGCAACGGATTTTGATGCGATTTTTTTCAATAGGTAAAGTGATTCAAGAGGAAGGTTTATAAGTATAATAACATGCTTCATATATTAGAGAACCACTGATAATTTCAAGATTTCTAATGCGAAGTCGTAAATAAACATATTTTTTTGCGCTTGCATTGCAAACGCTGGCTGAACTCTACGAGATAGATCAAAATAATGTACTAAGTATTGTTTAACCTAAAAAGGTCTACAAAAAAGTTCGCGATGGTATATGTTTATCTCTTAGGGATAACTTACAATAACCAATTTTTATCCTTTACTTTTTACGAAAAATAATGGCTCATTTACGAAGCGATTTAAAGCAATACAACATTAATCCTTATCTAATTAAGTATCTTAAACAAGTTTTACATTTAATATAGAACAATATAGCCCTTTACAGTATGTAAATTAAACGAATAGCTTCGGAGATATTACAGGTTTAAGATATAGGGACATCGCGGTTGCGGCGGTACCGGCCGGCCGCGGTGCGGTCGCGACGAAGCACGTGCCTTTTTAATCTAATCTAATGGACATTTTTTATCGAAATTGTATTTACGTTCGTAATTTAATAATGCACACTAACATTATAAAGTTTGTATGCGAAAGTAACTCTGTCTGTCTGTCTGATACCTTTTCACGCCTAAACCACCTAACCGATTTTGCTGAAATTTGGTATGTAGATAGTTAGCATTCATGAGAAGGAGATAGGCATATTATTTTTTGGAAATAGGCATGTTATTTTAAAAGGGGTGGCAAAGTATGTATGAGAAAAATATTTTTATTGCACATTTTTGCATGAAACTTTGAATTAATGCTTTAGCTATAGTAGTAGTAGTTTAGTTTAGTACAAATGATGAAACACGTATTTCAGGATTTTTCGAAATTCACCCCCATTGGGGGTTAAAGGGGGTATCTAAGTTTGTGTGGGAAATTTAATTCTATTGAAATATTTTGCGTGACACTAAAATAATGCTCTGCAATACAAATTATGAGATACATATCTAAGTGTTTTTTTGAAAATCAACCCCTATGAGGGTGAACGGGGATGGCACAATTTGCGTAGGAAAAATTTTTAACAGTAATTTTTACCATAAGTCCATAACAATGAACCACGTACATCAGTTTATCATTAACGAAAAACACACAAAGAAATTATGATATACATAGTAGCAAAATTGGTTAAAAATCCCTATTTCCCTACTAATAATAATATAAATGGGAAAGTAACTCTGTCTGTCTGTCTGTTACGCTTTCACTCTAAAACCAGTAAACCTCTCTGCATAAAGTAAAAAAAAACCTTTAAAAGTAAACAGTAAATTTTTATTTGTTTTTTTGTTGCCCGGACCGGAAATAGAACCCAAGATCTCAAGAAGTAATTCCAAAGACGGACGGTTAGACCTCAGAGACGATACGTATATTTCTAAAATTTCAAAAAATAATCTGTTAGAGGTTTCCATGACTTGCTATACAGTTTAATTTTACAGGAATTGCCGAAGTGCAGATAAAACTGCGGAGACAATAACGTATTCCTACTATTTATCTGAGGTGAAATTAGAAAAGAGAAAGTGTATGTTCAGTTTTGACGGCAAAATTGCTGAATTGATTTTAATATTTACAAAAAACTAGATGAAACTTTGGATAGTGATATAGGCTACATTTTATCTTAAAATTTTAACGAGCAGTGTTGGAGAGCTAAATGTCAAATTAGTAGACAACGCGGGCGAAGCCGCGGGTAGCAGCTAGTATAAATATATAATTGGAATCTCGAAATCGGCTCCAAAGATTTTCATGAAATTTAGTATGTAGGGGGTTTCGGGGGCGATAAATCGATCTAGCTAGGAATCATTTAAAAAAAATACCGTGTTTAGCTCGGCCACACAGATATTGAAAAATTATAGTAAAATGATTTTGCTACTATTCGATAACGTATAACTATTATTAAAGTATAAGTATTGTTTTAGGTGCTGGAGGAGGGTGGATTCCCAAATCTGGTCCTATAACCCCTGGGTTCGAGGAAGTCCGCGGCAACGCTCTACGTGCTGGAGGCACGGGTGGGCGCGCCTGCTGGGGGGG
>NJDD01003346.1:110226-138805 GCA_002245505.1 Calephelis nemesis | reverse complement strand
AACCCAAGGCAGAATCAAGTTCTGAAACTTTCATAAGCATATCCGTATTCATTTATTATAATACCTTTCATTTTAATGGCATTATAATGACATGTGGATTACGATTACATTATATTGAAAAAAAAATTACCCGTATTCCCAAAACTGAAGGTAAAACCAGGTCGGGGCACCTACAAATAACTGAAAGTACTTTAACCTATCACTGGTATCGTCAATTTAACTTGCAACATTGGCGACTCCGGTCTCACAGACCAGGGTTTTCAACTTAAGATTTCGCCAACTATTAATTAGTTATCCTACTTTTCGTTGTGAAGGTTTAATTGCAAGCATATGTTTTACAATATATTACACAAAAACAATCCATCATGGGTTTTTTTTATTAAATACTATGTATTATTTTTACGACTTGGAATGGTCTAGCGGTTTAGTTGTTAGACTTGACAGCATGAGGTCCCGGGTTCGAATCCCGGGTCGGGCAAGAAAAATAAAATTGGGTTTTTCCAATTTTCTAATAAAAAAATGTTGCTCGGGATTGGAAATGTGCCCGGTTGGCGATAGGCTTGTCACCTTTCACATAGTGGGACTTAGTGTCTTCGGTTAGTCGTAGGTGCCGTGGTTGTGTCTCTGCCTACACTTTGAGGGATATGGGCGTGATGATGCTTGTCGAATTCGCAAGTTTTTAATGATGTAATTCTTAAAATAAGGCAGCAGAAATCACAACCAGAATCAAAAGGAACATTATCCGGTTTTTCAGACAAATAGCGTGAACAATAAATACCAGGTAGGTATTTCCATTTCCTTTTCTATTTTTAACTGATTTTTTTTTTATTTTTCTAATTAGTTTGTTAATACTGGAAAGATGTTCTACATTTTAAATTCGTATCGCCGCATGACACTTCGGTGGGCGGTGCAGTGTAATATCCGCTTAAAACCAAACCCCCATTAGTACGTTGTTCCGTTGCGGTACGTCGTGTCGCTGCAACGGGACAACGCATTGTGTGTCACAGCTGCGTTGCAACTATGCAACGCGTAAGGGTATGCTCGCACTAGCAACTGCGTCTCAGTTCAACACTCGCCAAGCATAGATATAAACGTGTTCTTTTTGCTTCTATTTGGTCTTTATTAAACCAAGGATATAAGAAAATCCTTCGGAATATAAGGAAATGTTGCTCACCTATAGTAAGATAAAGAATTCTTTGCGCTCTTCTAGTTTTGTCACAAACAATGGATTACCACAGAACAAATGAAGTAATACGTTGATCACTGTTTGTACTCGCAGTGGAGCTCCAAGTCCAGTGTCATAGTCCGGTGAAGTTGTTAAAACCTCGCGGTTAGCAACGTATTAGCCATTTCAAAAAAAAAACGTAGCGCATCACCTACCATCCCGCTTCGTCTCTTGTCCGTCAATCCGAGCGCGGCAACAGATGCAAGCGCTTCATCCCTACTAATATTATAAATGCGAAAGTAACTCTGTCTGTCTGTCTTTTACGTTTTCACGCCTAAACCAGTGAACCGATTTTGATGAAATTTGTACAGAGATAAAATAGACCCTGAGAAACAACCTAGGCTACTTTTTATTACAAAAACTGCTAAACCGATTTTCATGAAATTTGGCATACACATAAAGGGTAGCTTGGATTAACATATAGGATAGTTTTTATCCTGAAAATGTTTTTTCTGTGGGACCATTAACCACGCGGGCAACGCCGCGGACAACAGCTAGTACAAAATATATATAATAAAGACGCTGCGAAAACGTACTAAGCGACACAAAACATTAATGAGGCCTCGCCCTTAAACTTTTATACATAGTAACCGTAATTGTGCTCTTGACTTAATAACTGTAAGGTTACGAATAATAGTTCAGCCATCAGATTATCCAGCATACAGAACGTTGAACTAAAACTAATGGTTATTAAAACATTTAACAGATAATTTAATCTTGGTATAAAATAATAGGTTTGCAAATTACAATATTAATGATTGTCAGTAAACATAGTTTTATTTAGTTAAACACGTTGTATGTTAATAAAGTTATTTCATTAGTTTAAGGCCAACTTCCACTTTCCCGGGTTAAGTATTTCACTCTGAGTTAGCTTGTAACTATGGTTAAACCATCTTTTAATTGATAGTTTAACTCAATATCAAATGTAACCTGGGAACGATCTTCGGGGATGATCGAGGGGTACTCTCCTAACTCCACCGACCAACCACGATGCCTAAGTTCAGTTACCGATGGGAGCAGGCATTTGTGTGATGAACATTTAGATGTCTGCGTTCCCGGGTTCGGGTTTTTATAATTTTATTCTGGTAAATATTTAAGTATTTATTAGTATTCGAATCGTTGAGTAGCACTCGTAACACAGGCATTTATTATTTGCTTACTTTTGGATTAGATTCAATATGTAACTTTTGACCATGAAAAAAGTGGCCCTAAAAATGTATCCATACGGGTCCAACTAGGAAAGAATTTTTTTGCTGTTACTTTAAAAACAGGATAAGTACTTCAGTACGTATAGTCGAAATTCGGCTGTACTGCATAACTTTGGCAAGCAGCACGTATTTTCATTAAAAATTAGATTTAGGTTTTGCAGAGGCTCTGCTATAAAGCTAACCCTAAAAATTTGGTTGTTTTCACTTAGAGGGTAGGTGCCAGCTATTATAGGAAATATATTTTCCCGTGTTGGTCTGGGCTCCTTTGCAGCATATACAATCTGTCTTCCTGCCAGGCAAATCGTAAAAGGTGAGCATAGGCTTACCGTCACTAATACTATGACCTCTGATTAAGTGGTAGAGTTTTGCAGCGACTCGCCCGGACTGCTACCACTGCCTTACCTATTCTTGCCACCATAACGTCAGCGCTTGCCGTTGGCTTGTTCCGGTCCGTAGAATAAGGTAGCCGGTAAACTCACTTTTGCTCGAAGTCTAACGTCCCGGCCTCAGGCTGGCAACCATCACACTACACCGTCGCTGCCGGTCTCGGCGACGAAGACTTCTCTTGCGCCCGGCGCCTAACAGCGACGAGCCGCCAATACTCCTCCATCAAGTCCACCCAGTAACCAGAACGCAGCACCAAGTCGAGGTACGGTCTCCCGTTCGACAGCCCTTGTTGATGGCGTTGTAGGTAACAGTCCCATGCATTTAAATAATGATGTCTCAGGCTGAGCTCTCTGCTCGGCCCACAAAGCTCGGTGAAGTTGCAAAAAATCGCGAGATTAGCAACAATTTATTCACACAAAAAAAGATTGGCAACGAACCATTACAAACTGAAGCAACTTAGGCGGTGTGAATTTTTTACCATCAGGAAATCCATCTGTTTGTTTGCCTTCCAATATCATAAAAAATGTATTTTTTAATAAAGTAAAGGATATCAATGTAAAGATCGAAATATTTTAAGAAATTAGTGTTCTATGAAGTTTTTTGCCGAGAATCAATACTTATCGACTAATCCATTAGTGAAAGTTTTACATTATTAGCCAATCACACAAAGTTTTCATGAGGCATTTCGCGAAAAGCTAAAAACGTGCGTATCTTTTCAAAAAATAGTGATGAAACACAAAAAAATCTTAGTGTAATACAAAAAGTCAATGTGCGGGTAATGTAGGAGGCAGATTTTCTCATTGAAAAACTAATTAACAAAATATTCTGTTCGGGAGTCATCGAGCGAAGAATCGGAGAAAAGTTTCAGCACCGAAATAGTTGACTCTTTAAAGGTCTAAAGACGGCTAAATCTGACAGCTAATTGTGACGGATGGTCCAGTCTGACGGGGTTGTCATATCACGTCGCTGATACCATACAATTTACATAAGATACCTAAAATAGCAGCCTTAGTTGATCGCACCATTAACTTGTTTGGTGTCCTTTTCTCCCCAAGCTACTATTTTAATAAAAAGCGTATATCTTATGTAATTGGTGAGATTTTCCTCCATTACCATATTTGTAAGTCATATGTCAATATTATTTATTTATCTACGCTTCATTTTCATTGATAAATGAGTGGATTTTGTCTGTGTCTATAAAGGTGGGAAAACCTGAAGTTGTTTTGTTGAAATCATATTTTATACATTATCAAATGCGAAAACACTTTACACCCTTATCATGCGACAATAGCAGTAATCATCCTAGCGTAAGTTCCGAGGAAAGCCATCAATCGTCTTCCATAATAAGTTAGATTCACACATTTACCGCTTGCCACAAATAACAAACCTTTTTTTATGATAATGAAAGGCAAACAAGGAGACGAGGTTCCTGATGGTAAGAAATTAAAATAGAGAAAACAAAGGTGTTAATGTTGCGTTGCCAACCTGAGGTCGGGATATTAGGCCTAGAGCAAAAGTAAGTTTACCAGCTACCTTACCCTCCGAACCGGAACACGTCAACGGTAACAATGACGTTATGGCGGCAGGAATAGGTAAGGCGGTGATACCATTCCGGACGAGTCGCTGCAAAACTCTACCATCTGTGACTCAGTCAGATGTCAAGGTGTTAGTGACAGTAAGCCTATGCTCGCCTTTTATGAGCTGTGTGGTAGGAAAGTAGATGGTCTATTCTGCAAAGGAGCCCGGACCAACACGGGGGAAGGAAGGAACACCTATACAAACACTTGAATAAATTAGGTGATACAAACTGCGTTATTCACACGTTTTTCAGTGTGTTTGTGTATTTTGAAGAAGCGTGAAGGACGTCCAGTTGTCATCAGCTAATAATAAATGATTTAACTTCTTTTATCACTACACAGTATACAACAAAGTCGCTTCCTCTGTCCCTATATCTCTTTGTATGCTTAAATCTTTAAAACTACGCAATTGATTTTGATTTGATTTGAAGTCTTTTTTAATAGATAAAGTGATTGAAGAGGAAGTTTTGTTTATTTAACACGTGCGAAGCCGGGGCGGGCCGCTAGTTAAAAAATAAGAATAAATAAAAGTAAAAGACAAATTTGACAGAAAAGATGATGGATGATGAAATTTTTAATTTCTCTTCAAATTCTTTAACTGGGTTCCTTATACTATCATTTAAATTTTCCCATGCGTTGGCTACATTTTGCAATTGCTGGGTGTTGGTTCCAAGAAGAATATAATTACTTCATTCGACCAGATAGACATTTTAATAATTAAAAGTATGTAAGGCACATTGCAATAAAAACGCACACAAACGTGTGGACGAGTGGCTAGTGCTTTAGGCAAACTCCTTTGACTTGTGTCAAAAAACCGACACTTGATCGGATCGATTACAAATCCTGGCAAATCAAGCTTGGCAAGCGTGTGAATCTAGCATTATATTCTTTCTCTTTTTCATTCAGTCTTCAGAATCTTCTAAAGTGAGACTGTTGACTTTCATACACTTTCGACACCATGTAACGCTTCCTGGGTTTGTCTAAGGGTTTTGATATTCACCATTATGTTTTTTCTCAATATATTTTTGAAAATTAAATATTTGTCCATACAGATATTAGGTAATTAACGTTATATTTAAATGAGTTTTTATCTAATTCACATTCAAAATAAATTTACATTAACTTTTAATCGCCTTCGAAAATAGGGAGGTGTCTATTGGCATGGTTGCTTTTTTTTAATTTATTCATTTAATCTTTAAAGGATTTTGATTATCTTGTTTGGTCTATATTATTATTATATTAGTCTTGGGCTATATTAACAATAACAATAAATTTATTTCTCTCTTACAATAGGCAAACAAAAACAAAGGTAAATATATCTTAAGATGAAAATAAATCTGTAGTTTAAACCTGTTTATAAGAGATTGGTGCCAGTTTTAGGTATAAACCTGTGTTACAGGTCACCAATGCCCCCATATACTAAAAAGGTAAAATAGCATTTATCGAATACAATGATAGTTACTAATTATTTTATTATAATATAATTATTTAATTATTCTATTATATTGCTCCAGCGAACTTCGTAGCTTTTTAAAGTTCGCTAGATTACAATGGCCACTGTTTGGCGGCATTTTTTTTAATAATAATACTAGCTGTTCCCGCAAACTTCGCTCCACTCGTCCAGTTTGGGAAAAAAAAAATCTCGTTTCCACACAGTTGAACGAGATAAAAAGGAGGGTAGCTTAGAACCAGGAGACGGCCTATGTCCGATCCTATGATATTGACTTTCAGCTTAAACGCTTAAAGTATTCTTGATTTATAGTTAGTGTAAATAGCATGGCTTTATTTTGTTTATATAGATTTTCTCTGCTATCAATTCGAATGTATGTTTTTGTATGTTTGTCACGCTATTACTTAAACTGAAAAGATTGTGATGTTTTTTTTGAAAGATAGGTTATGATTCCAAGGTGGGACTGCATAAGTTCCGACAAATGGTTTATGCGTTATACTTAATTGCAATTTTTGTGTACCTTGACAACCTGGTTATGAATTTTTTGCAGTTTTACTAAAATCATTGAATTTGCTTTTATGATATACGTGGTTCTTTTTCTTTCATTTTATCAGACAATCATATGTCTTCTCTGATGATGGGAGACAACCATCGCCAGAAATCACTATAAATGTTAAAGTCTAGTCCATATCGAATAGCTAAGATCCAAGGCCACGTGTGGAAGTCTACCGGATATCCTTTAGTATTGAATAGCAAGCACTGACATTATAGCGGCAGAAATATTATGTAAAGTAATCAGTCGTTTTTACAGGATTATTTACTAAAATACATTGTGGAATATTCCATCCATTTGAATCACTAGATTATTCCAATACACTAAATTATTCCAATAACAGGTAATGAGGTCATCACAACTTTATACTTAAAATATTTGTTGTGTAATACGCCCGTAACATGATAGTGTTCGCTTTCAGTTTTATCACAGTCACTGAATTACGTTTGAATGAGGTTTAATAACATGTATGACACCCGAAACATAATAGGGTTTACCTGTCAGCTTCATCACATTTCTATCAGGTTTACTACAGTCATTGAATTAAGTTTGAATGAGGTTTAGCAAAATGTATGACACTTGTAACATGATACGGTTTGCTGTTAGTTTTGAGACAGTTACTGAATTACGTTTGAATGAGGGTTAACAAAATGTATGACGCCTGTAATATATCAGGATTCGCTGTCAGTTTTATTACAGTAATTGAATAAGGTTTGAAAGAGAGTTAATAAAATGCATGTGCCTGTAACATGTTTGGGTTTGCTGTCAGTTTCATAACTGTCACTGAATTACGTTTGAATGAGGGTAAACAAAATGCATCAAATAATATAAAATACTCCCGTACCTGACATTGGCTAAATAAGTCGAGAAAAACGATTGAAAGCCATATTTATAAAAGAAGAAGAAAAAGAACAAAACGCACAATACCTGTAATATGTGCGGGTTCGCTGTCAGTTTTACCACTGTTACTGAGTTACGTTTAAATGCTGGTTAACAAAGTGCATGCATATGTCAGTCACCGTTAGCTTTTCCGTCAGTCATCTCTATTACAGTGATAAGACCATGAACCTATTTTACTACTGGAGGTTACACTCCTAAAATGAACTGGTGTCATTTCAAAATATTGCTGACTCTCTCTAACGGAAAGGCCTCTCTTTCACTTTGACTTTGTTAATTGACATCACAAGTCTTTTAAAAGAGTAGTCAGTACAAGGGACTTAGTCAGCAGTAATTGGAAATGACATCAGGTCTGTGTCAGGAGTGTAATGTCCAGTAGTAAAATAGCTTCATGGGTTTATCACAGTAATTGAAATGACTAACAGAAAAGCTGGCGTGTAAGGTGACTGACATTTTATATGCAAACGTTTTACGGCCCGGTGATGATGTGCTTGATATGCTATTTTTGTTGACTTATTTCCGAATCAAATATTGAGTGAGATGACCTTAATTAAAAATAATAATTGAATTTATTTTTAACAAGTCAATATTTATGTTGACTATAGGTAATTAGTGACGTCAAATGTAATGAAAAAGTAACTTATTTATGCCTAATCAGACAAAATTATGATTGAACAAATCGACATGTTTACAAGGTTTTAAAACCTTTATACTTTTATTACTAAACTGGAAATAAATTGACATAACCTTAACATTCTTTTATCTATTATGTTGTCTAACTACTTAGACGTGTTGCGGCGGTTTTTTAAGGTTCCGGTTTGTGAAACGTATAAAAGTGGCCAAGTGCAAGTTGGAATCGTATATGAAGGGTTCTGTAGTAAAAGGCATATATTTCGGATTTCCCCTTTATGTTTATATCGGGCTAGATGTCTTAAAACCCTATTATTATTTTTCACAGTAAAAAAATAATTGTAACTTTATCATTAAAAATAATTAATTAAGTTTACTATTGATATGTATTTGCGATTTTTGAAACTGTGGTTTAAATACTTCAAAAAGCTGCTGACTGCATAATATCGTTCAAATCCATTTTTGTTTAAAGTTTTCTTTGTATTTTTTAGACTTTTCACTCTTTTATTTTTAAAATTTTAAGGAGACCTATGAGGACAGACACTAATATTTACCATTTTTGAAGTGTCTATTTTGAATACGATTGACTTCAAAAATGTTTTTAAATGAACCTCAATATAATTTAATCGCATCTGTGGCCTAGTAGTCTAGGTATTGGATATGACTGTATGAGGTCCGGGGTTCGATTTAAACAAAAATAAAATTTGGCTTTTCGGGATTGGATGATCGGGATGCCCGGTAGGCGATAGGCTTGCCATGTGCGACTTGGTGTCTTCAGCTAGTCGTGGGTGCCCTGTCTGTGCTTCTGCCTATATTTTCGGGGATGTGGGCGTGAAGATACTTATTGTTTCACTAGGTACCATTTTTGACCGACTTTAATAAAAGGAATAGTTATTTTTTTATGATATTGGAAGGCAAACAAGCAGACAGATTTCCTGATGGTATGACATTCACAATGCCTAGTGACACCAAAGTTGGCAATGAATAACGTTCCCAACCTGAGGCCGGGATGTTAGGCTTCGAGATAAGTAATTTTACTGACTACCTTATCCTTAAAACCGGAACAGGTTATGGTAGCAGGAATAGGTAAAGCGGTGGTACCAATCCGGGCGAATTGCTGTGACACTCTACCACCTAGTAGGATATCACGGTATTTAGGCAACCTAGTGATATGTTACTTGCTGATCTCATTATACAACTATAGTATGTGCTTCTTACTAGGGAACCCTTTAAGGCTAGTCTGACTCGCACTTGACCACTATATGTAATAAGCTTTTGAACGCAATTTAAAATACGACAGGTTGTTTTCAAGTTAAGCTTGATAATGTTTATTTTTGTTTACTTAAACTAGGTAATATTGAAATTTATGTCTTTTTGTTTGCAGTTTATTTGCGTATGAATGTATGAATTATTCAAAATAGATAAACAAGACCTTGTGATTAGCGGAAGGTTTAGGAACTTCCACATCTATCAAAATAAACATCATGATGTGTTATATTAGATGTTGGACACAAAATTTGAGATATTGCTACTAAATCATTTTCAAAGCGCTGAAATACATTTTCACAATTGAAAAAAATCACCTTAGACTTTATTTGTACTTCCACTTTTTCTTCTTTCGTTGACGAATTTTAACTATCGATTCCGCTTATAGGTAACAGCACTACACAAAACTGTTTAGCCTTCGACGGAATTAAAAAGAAAGGAATTAAAATTTTCGCCTCAGGATTTAAGTCTTCGATATCGTTAGAGTTAGATTATTACAGATCACATTAAAATAACATGATAATTAAGGATCAAATTCAAGATACTAAGTCCCACTATGTGTTAGGTGGCAAGCCTATCTCTAACCGGACACATATCGACTAGTAAAGTACCTATACGATATCCCCTAAGAGGTAGGCGGAGGCCCAACTAAGTACCCACAACTACGCAAAGACGCCAAACCGTCTATATGATAGGTTTCAAGCCTATCGCCAAACGGGCACGTATCCAAATCCCGGGCACCGTTATTTATAATATTAGGAATTTAAAATACACATTTTTATTTATTTGTACCCGACCTGGGGTTTGAACCTTCCAGATAATTGTAGCATTGGTGTTTACTTGATTATATATCATCATCATCATCAGCTGGAGGACGTCCACTGCTGGACATAGGCCTCCCCCAAAGAGCGCCACAAGTCACGGTCACCAGCCGCTTGTATCCAGCGACGCCCCGCGACTTTGACCAGATAATCAGTCCAAATTATTTCGTTACGCGCCATCTTTGTTCTTATCCCTACCACGCGTGATTCGAAGTATACTTTCTCCAGCGGAGTAGGGATTGGCAATAAACTTTATCTAACTAATTTCTGTAAAGTTGCATATAGTACCTAAATTATTTTTTGAAAAATAACGTCATAAAGAAGTTTCACTTCTTCGCTTCTTACGAGTGTACACTAGTACACGCACACATTTTTTTATATATAAGTATGCCTATTAAAGCACAAGACTTAACTAGGTATCCATTTTTAAATATCATGATGGCAGTTATTACATTATGGAAATAATTGCATGACTAAATTTATGTCGACGACATTTTTTTCAGGCGCTGCAGCTATCAACAGTTATTAACTTAAGTCAGGTAAAACCGCCGCTTTTAAACCACCTGGCACCAGGCAAAGGGCTTAGCGTACACGCCTAAACTAACCCACCAACCGCGAGGCTCGGGTTTGATTCCAGACGTGGCAGGCATTTGTGTGATGAACATAGATTCCTATATTTACTAACAGTTTGTATTTAGGTAGATTTAAAGGTTTAAATTCCCTGCAATTTTTTATTTAAAAAGCGGTCGAGTGCGATTTGGACTCGCCCATTAAGGGTTTCGTAGCAGCAATCGTCATAATCATCTTCTTTATATATAATTCTTCTGTGAGTATGTATGTTACTGAACTCCTTCTAGACGACTGGACCGATGTCGATGAAACTTTTTGTATGTGTTCAAGGGAATTCGAGAATGGTTTAGATTCACAATTTGGTGTCCTGGAAAATGTTTTTTTAATTAATTTTTAATAATAAGTCGTTGTTGATTTTGGAATGTTTTACATCGGATCCGACAGATTGCGCTACTGTCTAAGCATTAATGTCAAGCGATACGAAGTTTGCTGGGTCAGCTATTAATCATATAATCTTAAAATTAAAACTGTTCAATGAACCTCCGACAAAACCTATATTTAACGTACTCAAAAATCATCTCGATTACTTCAGCTTTCAAACAAAACATCCACATCAAAATCGGTCAAATCGTTTAGATGTTATTGCAATATCTATACGTACATACGTGTTCTGTCAGGGCTTAAAAAACCCGTTTATTTGGCTTCGTGGGTTAAAAAAAATATGTGCGTGTACTAGCGTACACTCGTAAGAAGTGAAGAAGTGAAACTTCTTTATGACGTTCTTTTTCAAAACTAATTTACTATGTGCAACTTTACAGAAATTGGTGAAATAAAGTTGATTGCCAATCCCTACTCCGCTGGAGAAAGTATACTTCGTATCACGCGTGGTAGGGATAAGAACAAAGATGGCGCGTAACGGAAAAATGTGACATGTAACGAAAAAATGTTACACTAATTTTTTTTCCAACCCCGATAAAGAAGTTTCACTTCAACCTCACAATTGTATGGGAGCTACGATGCCACAGACAAACATATGCTCACACAAGTCAATCTCACAACACCTCTCTTCTATGATGTGCTTCAGGAAATCTGCAAAGATTACGAAACATACGCTGTAACTCTAAAACTAAGATCCATCTGCCATCTTACATTAAATTCATCAGATAATTGACATTAAGTCATCGTCATTAGAAAATATGCGCAACTTAGTCTGACCTTCGAAATGATCTATTTTTGTAACCATAAAATTCTGAGAAAAAAAAGTACCTTCACGCCCATATCCCCGAAGAGTTAGGCAGAGGCACAACCAGGGCACCTACGACTAGCCGAAGATACTAAGTCCCACAATGTAATAGGTGGCAAGCCTATCGCTATCCGGGCACATAATCCTATCCCAAGCAAAATTTTTTTTTTCATTTTATAAAATTGGAAAAACCCAATTTTCTTTTTGTTGCCCGACCCGGGATTCGAACCCGGGACCTCATGCAGTCAAGTCCAACAACTGAACCGCTAGACCACAGAGGCGATAAAAATTTTAAATAACGTAAATCGAGAAATACAATGTAGCTTAATGAACATTCTAGATTAGCTAATGACTCAAAACACGAAAAAAAATGACTAGATTGAAAAAAACTCCTCGGCGGCCAAGATTTCTATGATCGTTTTAAACTTTTAGTTTTCATTTCACATACGAAACAAATTGAATACCCTTTATTTATTTCTTATTTTAGAAAATATGGAAAATTTACCTACATCTTAATTCAATATTCGAGAAATTTAGAGCTGGAACTCGGCCAAAGCAGCATTTGTTGAATGTAGAATGCGGTTTGGTGAACAATTTAACTTCTAGCTTAGGTGGCTTCCATCTTTTCTTATTCCCCGTGTTGATCCGGGCTCCTTTGCAGAATAGACCATCTGCCTTCCTGTGCCAGGCAGCTCGTAAAAGGCGAGCATAGGCTTACCGTCACTAGCACCGTGACATCTGATTAGGTCTCACCGTGACTCGCACGGATTGGTACCACCACCTTACCTGTTTCTGCCGCCATAATGTCAGCACTTGCCGTTGACGTGTTCCGATTCGAAGGGTAAGGTAGCTGGTAAACTTTCTTTTGCTCAAGGCCTAACATCCCGGTATAAGGGTGGCGTACCACCTTTGGTGTCTCTAAGCGGCGTGAATTTCTTGCCATCAGGAAAATTTTCAAGTTTCTTAAATCCGTTTGCTTGCTTGACTTCCAATATCATAAAAAAATCTTTTTCTCTAAGAACAACTCTTAGAGAACAAGCATACGGCTTTCCTGAAGGTAAGAAACTACGATGGCCTTAAGACACCATAGATGTTTGGGTGCGTCCCTATCTTGTGACCAGGATTTTAGTCTTTTTTTGCCATGGCTACTCTACCCTCTGAACCGGAACATAACATTGTGATTATCTAAGGTGAAAGTAATGGATATGGTTGTGTATCTCTACCTAGCCAAGTTAATGCTCAACTCTTTTCTGCCAGTAGTCTTATTGGTGATATTCCTTCTCTTCTTTTATCAGATATGGAAAGGTAACCAGTAGTAATGAAATACTGTGTACTTTTTCACTTTTTAATGTTATAAAAATACAAAAATAGCATCAGCAATTATTTATTTAATTTTTTTCATATAAATCTTTTTCGAGTTTTCGTTTATGCCTATTCTTTTTGTAAATCAGTTCTATCGTCCAGAAAAACATGACAATACCGAAACATGAAGTTAGGATGTAAAATGCAGTTGCGTAGCTATTTGTAAGATCCCGAATTGCGCCTGAAAGTGAAAAATATTTTTAGTTTTTTAGTACTCTAAAGTAACTGCTACCCATCCATCCTATCCTATTAATATTATAAATGCGAAAGTTTGTATGTATGGATGTATGGATGTTTGTTACTCTTTCACGCAAAAACTACAAAGCCGATTACGACGAAATTTGGTATGTAGGTAGCTGAAGACCCAGAATAACATATAGGCTACTTTTTATCCCGGAGTTCCCGCGGGATTGGGACTTACGCGGGTGAAACCGCGGGGCGCAGCTAGTACATAAATAAACCAGCCCTTTTGTTTACAGACTTGTTTTTTATACAAATCGTAACCTTTGTGGATGTCTCTCGGTAAGAATATTAACCACGAACTCACTAAACTACCTAAACTACCTAAACTGCCCGGTTACTATATTCAAAAAACGAGTCGTTTTGATTACGGATGGTAGTATTTTGTATGCTTAGTAAGATTACTAACAACAGTTGCTCGTTTCCGACTACTGAGTCTAAAATTTTTTTGAAAATATTGGTAACGCTCCGTTACTTTTGAACAAACTACGAATGGTTTAGCTGACGGATTACGATTCGTTGACTATAGGAACCGGGCATAAGTCAGAACTAAATGTAGCGCCTCGTTATTTTAGACAAACTTAATTACTTTATTTACAGACTAATACAGTTAGTTGATTATAATATAAAGTAAAAAGTACTTTCAAGTACATACACTCAAGGAAGTGGGCAGATTCTTGAACCTTTGGTAGTCTAGAGTGCTCACGTTTAGCCGAAGGTACTTAGGTTAAGGTACTCTCACAATGTAATAGGTGACTAACCGAGGTCTTTTTTAAATCCGAACATAATATAGTCTTTTAATAAAAAAAACTGGAAAAAACACATTTTAGATTACCCAACCCGCGAATCGAATCCGTCTCAGATTCGATTTGCGGCTCATGTAGTCAACGCTAACACCGGACTACTAGACCATAGAGACGAAAAACCATTAATTACTTAAGTTAGTAGTGGATGTTATCATGGTAGGAAATTCTAATGCAACGGTTCTATAGCCGAAGCCAATGCTTGTAATAATCCGACACCACGATATACAGATTATTATTACTCGTACCTATAACTGGACCTAGCAGAGGAGTGATGATTCCAAACAGTAGCATCATAATTCCAGTGGCTGCTGTAAACTTTTCTGGTGGAACTGTCTCCGCAATGACAACTGGAATCAGTACGGTTATGAAGCAGCGTGATGCCCCCATGATGGTGAAAAATACCAACATCACATACTTATTCTTCCACCACAGTAGACCTGAAATTTAAACTCCTGTTTTGGTTATGGGAGATTTTTTATTACACTGGGAAACTACTGCCACAGTCTTAATACTAACAGTCGGCCGACTCATGTACTTGCACAGAGCAACGCTGAGGGGAACGCAGGGAAGCGAGCGGCAGGCAACGCAAACTCCATACAGTTTGCGCTCTCTATCTAGAAGGGTTTGCACACGTTATTTGTTAAAAAATATGTTATAGTGTATTTTATTATAATGTAATACTTGCTGTCTTGTAAATTTATAATGGTTTACAGGGTGTGTTCCGTTTTTATTCGTAAATAAGCCATCCGGCTTGCTGACGTTTCGTCCAGAAAATTTTCATCCACAATGGATGAAACGACACCTTTTTAATTAATTTTTTTCCACTGTCAATTCGTGCACCATTAAATTTTTTTTTATACAGTCAGATACAACGCTTTAACAAAATAAAGCGATCCATTTAGGTACATGTTTTAAACTTTTATATTATATAAATTGATACATCAAAATCACCAATTACTCAAGATTTAATTATTATTTTTTTACACGTATGATGAAGTTTAGCACATAATAGTATTTTATACTATATGTCATTACCGGTGCGTGCTACCGGTGATAACATATAGTATAAAGTTAAAGTGGGTAAAACAAATCCAAATATTTTATGGATAGCATGGTGAAAATTATTTCAGTCCTATATGCGGTACGAAGCAAAAAAGCTTTATAATGGATTCATAAATATACCACATACTGCGAATTATACATTATGAATGATTTTAGTTTGAATTGATTATATCTGTGATCAAAAATAGTAAGTAGGTAATGCCAAATCAATGTAGCTGTTGTCACATATATATTATGTTTTTTTTGTTATTATATTGTTTATTAGCATACAACTTTTTCATCTGACTGTACTAAACAACTTCAATAATTTGATAGTGAACGAATCGTCGGTGAAAAAAACAATAAAATAAAAGGTGTCGTTTCGTCCACTGTGGATGAAAATTTTGCGGACGAAACTTTAGCAAGACCATCCTCGGTTTCATTATTAACTTTACATTTTTTTGTTTGCCATTTTAAAATAAAACTTTTAGATGAAATGTTTAAAATGTTATTATTTGACAACCCTGACCCTTGACTGACTTGCCGCGAGTAGGTATATAAAATGTCGGTATGAATTCAAGAACAAAGGAGTTGGACTACTGGTAGGTAGAATTCTTAATACTGTGCTACTGCGCAGATAATTAAGGCGCAGTGAAATTGCAAAAACCGACTTAAATTTATTTAAATAACCAAGTCATTTTGTTACACAAACATTCAGATCTTTTCTTGGTTTCTCTGATGTTTCATAGTCAGATTTACACGAGGTGGTTATGTTACCATATTAGAAGTATGATCTTTCAAATAAAAAAAAATAGTTTAAAACTCAATTAAGAAATGACGGAGAAATCGAGTAATGGAAGTACTTAAAACAATTTAGGGGTCCAACATGGAGGTTTTATGCTCCTTATTCGAAGTTGATCAATACTCGTTAGTCATATGTCAGATAAAAACGACTCATGAATAAAGTATCTTCATGTAAGAGGTAGGCAGAGGCCCTGGTTGTCCAAGGCACCCACGACTAGATGAAGACACTAAGTCTTACAAAGTGGTAGGTGGCAAATCTATCGTACAAGAACGAACAGATTTAGATTTTCTTGAAAAAATGGATCATTATTCTAAAGTATAATATTAAAATGAATTACTCAATGTGTTGGTAAGCGCATAACTTTTTTACGACTACACCTATTTGGATAAATCTTTTTTTGTTGTGATAGTTATTGTCAGGAGAAGGTTTTTATGAAGAGAAAAAACGGAAATATTGCAGGAAAAATGGGAAAAACAATACTTTATTTTTCCCCTTACAGACTGAAAGGGTGGAATGAAGTTCGCCGGGACAGCTAGTTAAAACCGTAGTGAAATTGTACCTAGTTGGTTGTTTTTAGTTTTTTTAGTAAACAAAGGCATTCTAAAAAAGGCAATAAATTGAACTGATGTCATAAGCTAAATTTGAATAGCAATAACTTCTAAACAGTTTTAAGCGAACAGTTTTTTAATTTACTTGTAACAGAACTACGTACCCAAACGTGTAACAAAAGCAATAACCAACCCCATGATGTATAACTCTTGGCTACCGATTTTGCTTAACCAAGTACTTGCGACCATAAAAATAATCCTTGTAGTCAAATCCCCCAACCCCAGTAAAGACAACGCCCAAGCAACCTCTCCCTAAAACACAAAGTACAATAAAATGCAATTAAGTATTATTATTTGTGCACCATGTGCAAATAAAACTTTAAAAATAACAAAAATAAAATCTGAAAAAGGTGTTAAATGCAAAAGTATTCACGAATCATCGCCAAGTGCCTTGCGAGGTAGGCAGATCGTATCCGTTCCAAATACCGCGATTAATACATTACAGTCTAATAAATTACACGTTCATTACTTTTTTAAAATTTATTTATCGACTCTTTCAAAAAAAATACATATTAACAAATTGTCTGGAAACGTTTTAGAGTTTGACTAGACAATTTTGCTCTAGCACTATAATGAATTTCCCCTTAACGCTAACTTTATTTTAAATACTGTACATATTACAAAAATACGCATTTAAATATAAATTTATGTAAACATTAAAGTATCTTCACGCCCATATCCCCGAAGAGGTAGGCAGAGGCACAAACCAGGGCACCCACGACTAGCCGAAGACACTAAGTCTCACAATGTGATAGGTGGCAAGCCTATCTCCAACCAGACACATTTCCAATCCCGAGAAACAAATTTTTTTTCACCAGAAAATTGGAAAAATCCAATAATCTTTTTGTTGCCCGACCCGGGATTCGAACCCGGGACCTCATGCAATCAAGTCCTACAACTGAACCGTTAGACCACAGAGGCGATTAACTATGACAAAAACTATGTATTTGTCAAAAATGTCCAAGGGCAGACAAAATTCAATGTAACCTCAAAGTAAGCATTTATATTATGTTTGTTTTTTGGTCATCAATGTCTGCCTTCATTGCGAATCGTGGTTTGTCGGCAAGAGCTAGTCGTGTACGACCGTTCGACCAAAAAGGAATCAAAAATCATTCGAAAAAGGGATCAAAAATCATTTCACCTCACTACTTTATTTTGATACTAGCTTCCGCCCGCGACTCCGTCCGCGCGGATGTCGGTCGAAAACTGAAAAATTAGGAATTTTTTTCTACGTGTTTTTTCAGGATAAAAAGTATCCCATTTTATGCCCAGAATAATAAGGTATAATTATACCAAGTTTCATCGAAATCTAACCGTTAGTTTTTACGTGATGCGTGAACATACACACAGACAAAAAAATTTTAATCACATATTTGGATTTGGTATCGATCCAGTAACAAATAGCAGGGAGGCTATTTATTTTTCAATATTTTCAATCTACAGAATTGACCCTCCTACAGATTTATTATATGTATAAATTTTAATTTTCATTTGACTAATATCTTTGTTTAAAATTGATCGAAATGGTTCTTACCGACATTACATGTAGGTTGTAGGGTTTAATAGGTTTATAAATTATACTTTTAACTCACTTCGTTCCACTCCATAGAGTATAGAGCCGGAGGGATCATTATTAAGAAAGTGTAGTCGGCGAAAGAGGACATAGCAACCCCCACAGAAGCATTTGATAAAAGAAAAGTCTTCAGAAGGTAGGGATCCGTGAACTCTGATAGAAAAGATCTGCAATTTAAAAAATTGTTTTTTTTTTATGATGATGGACGGTAAACAAGCAGACGGATTTCCTAAAGGCACGCTGCCTTGAGACACCAAAGGTGGTAATGGTGCGATGTGCGGTGCGAAAGGTTAGTCCGAGAGTTTGCTCGATTCAGTGTTTTTTTTTTTTGATATTGGAAGTAAAATAAGCAGACGGATTTCCTAATGACTAGAAATTCTCGCTGCCTAGAGGCACCAAAGGTGGTAAGGGTGTGTTGCCAACCTGAATCAAGCCTCCAGCAAAAGTAAGTTTACCGGCTACCTTACCTTCCAAACTGGAACACGTCAACGGCAAGCATTGGACGTTATGGCCGCAGGAATAGAGCGTTGGTACCAATCCGGGCGATTCGCTCCGAAAGTCTATCATCTAGTGGGATGTCGCGATGTTAGTAACGGCAAGCCTATGCTCGACTTTTACTAGCTGTCTGGCAGGAAGGCTGTCTAATCTGCAAAGGAGCCCGGACCAACACGGGGAGAAAAGAATTAAGCTATCACTGTCATTCAGTATTGTCCGTATTACCCTTTGTAATGATCCGGTTTGTAAAGCAGTAGTTGGGAAGTTGTTTCTTTTTTATTTTTTATAATTTAAGGATTTTAAGTAAGAAATTCACGCCGCCTAGAGACCCCAAAGGTGGTAATAGTGCGTTGCCAACCTGAGGTCGGGATGTTAGGCCTTGAGCAAAAGTAAGTTTACCGGCTACCTTACCCTCCAAACCGGAACACTTCATAACGTTATGGCGATAGGAATAACATAACTTTAACTAACTTTCTCATTTTTTGACACGGTGAAATAAAATTACTTGCACTAATAGAAGTGTGAAAGAAACCATGAACAGAAGCTAGCAATTTACAAAATAAACTGTTCTCGCAACAAATATATAGGATTCATTTAATTTCCTGAAGCTTACGTAAGCTGGCTTTTTTCTTTGACACTGGCTTCAGGTATCTTCCCATCTTTCTCGTCGATTAGAGGTTTAGCTGTGTACTCTGTATCAGTTAATTTAATCGTCGGTATCGGAGCAGCTCCATCTGAAGTACTCGAAGTGAGTAGCAATTTTGTTTCTGTAATAAAAAAATGTTTAAAGTAACTTGAACTTTCTTTTTTTTTGTTTTAAACGTCAAACAATTTTAGAGTGATGCCAATACTTTGGACCCCTTTTTTACGAAAATTACGCAAATGGAGGAGTATGATATTTGGTACACTTATAGTTTATGTGTAGTTATGTGCAGAACGCTAATATTTTTCAATAATACCTAATGCTTATAAAGTACAATAAATCAATAAATAAAACATTACCCACACTACTATGCATTTGACACAGACAAACAAATATATTAATAATATTAACGATAAAAGATCACAGATGGCGCAAGAAAAAGTTTGAAAACAAAGTAGTTGGTCTTGAGAAATGAAGATGACGTTCTTATCAATACGATATTAAAATTTATTATAGTCGACTTTCGACCGCCCATTGGTCCACCAACCACAAGTGAATATTAAATATGGTTAATACCAATCTGAAGTTGGGATGTTAAGTATAATCCAATTATTATTATATTAATAAACATGGATTAACGTAGGAGTAAAAAAAAATCCTTACCTATTCCTGCTGCCATAACGTCAGTGCTTGCCGTTGACGTGTTCCAGTTATGAGGATAAGGTAGTTTTTTTAGAAATTGCAAACATTTACCAGTTGTAGAAATTCTTGGTATCTTAATTTTCTTCATATGCCATGAAACCGGGTGTATAAGGACACCACTGACGATGATGTGCATTGAAAATCCACTCAAGAATAAGAGAGTTCCACCAGACCCGAAATGTTCTTGAGACCATTTTACGAATTGTGGTACTGCCAGTGAAATAATTCCTGAAATGATACAATTTATGAGAGTAAAGAGTTTCTTATGTTTTTTGTCGAAATATTTTAAACCTAAATTATTTTTTTCACTAAAAATCCAACAACCGGACCATCAGACCACATAGGCTGTATACTTATGAAATCGAAGTTGTTAATTTGCAGCTATCCTGAGCTTGAATTATGTGTAGGTTCAATATCTCTATCGTGGACGGATGGAGAGTAAACAGCCGGCGCGGCGTAGGAGAGGAAGTACTCCCCTCTCTTTCTACGGCGCGGCGAAAATGTATGCCTGCGCCTGCTGTTTCGTTTAGACGGCGCGAAGGCGCTTGCGCGAAAATTTTTGTTGTCATGTTTGTGTACGATAGCGTAATAAATTAATATTGTATTCTACCACATATGTGATAGTACTTTCATACTGATAATTAAAGAAATTCGTGCAAAATTATTCCCTAACAATTCCAAAATATCAAAAATGCACAACGTTAATATTCAAGTTTTCATTTCTGCCGGCACTCCCGTCGTGCAACCCGTCGTTTTTTTTTTAAACCAAGGAAAATATGATAATATACACTAGTGGTTGAGTGCCGTGCTGCACTTGGTCTAGATATAGATCTACCGCCGTACCTATTGGTGCCGCCATAATGACTATGTTATATTGTTCCGGTCCGAAGGATAGAATAGCCGATAAGCTTACACAACAACTGGCACAACTCCACAGCCCAATAAAGTGTCGCACCTACAACATCTGTTGTGTCTAAAGGCTACAGGTATCTCTTATCGTCAGATAATCCATGAGCTTGCTCGTTATCCTATCGACCAAAAATACACACTTGATTTTATGTATGTTATATACATGTATACGAACCTGGTATTGCTTGAGAGAGACTTACTGCTAGCAATCTTTTTTTTACAAAATAACTTGTCAATATCGTGAAAGAGATGTTGAATAATATACCGATGCCGATACCCTGTAATTAAGATAAAAATAAAGTTTAAAATGTATTATTTAATGAAATATATATTAATTACTTGGCGACTGAATGTGTGTGTTTTCTTTTTAATTTTCTTATCAAAAAACATTTCCTGGGATTAAATTACTTTTTTGGAGATAGGTTTGCCATCTATAACTTTGCAGGACCACCAATCAATTCTGTCCACTTCTTCGAAGATGTGGTTGCAAAGCTACTTACATGCTTTTTATAGGTAATAATATTTTCTCTTGTTAATAAAATAAGGGTATAAATTGTACCTCTGATTAATATTTCCTTCATACGAGACGGGCGTGAAGATAGTTTCTTGTTTATTAGTTTGAAATAAAAATGCCGCCTAATAATTAGAGCCATTGTCATTGTGTGACATGACTGACTTCAAATTTACTTCTACTCATACTACAATTTCAGTGATAAGGAAAATACGCTGTAGTTAGAATATGAGTCCGTCACCTTTGACACTAGGTAATGCTCTACCACCAGCTGAGCAAAAATGGGTTAAATCGATTATGATTGTTGAATATTGTTATATTGTGGAAAAATTATATAATTTTTTTATTAAAATTAACATTATTATTTTTAGTTAAAATCTAAGTTACATCAAATATAGTAATTAACTTTACTATTTTGTTGTAACTTAGATTTTATGCAAGAATCTACTCTTTAAAGTAAAAACTGAAAAAAAAATTGGGAAGTGCTTTTTGATTACTTAAAAAAAGGAAATCTTTAAACGGCTAAAAAATCGTATATTTTTTATGATACTGGAAGGCAAACAAGCAATCAAATTTCCGGATGAAAAGAAATTCGCCGGCTTCAATTCAATTACCGACTACCTTATCCTCCGAACCGGATTATGGTAACGGCAAGCGTTGCCGTCATGGCGACAGGAAAAGGGATGGCAGTGGTACCAAGATTTTATATTTCAAAATTTTCAAATAGGTGATTGTTTCAAGTGTAGTAAGTAACTTTTTGCTGTCAATAAATTCTTTATTTTTTAAACCTTGTTCATTATTTTTTTATTTTATTGGGTAGTTTATTGTAAGTCTTTCTGGTCATGACATAAGCTCATAAGTTATGTATTTTTAATTTTGACGATGGTGATTCTAAAATCTAAATTATGTTTAATTTTTTTTTATAGAAGAGGAGACAAACGAGCAAGTGGGTCACCTGATGGAAAGTGATCACCTCCGCCCACTAACATTCGCAACACCAGGAGTACGTTGCCGACCTTTAAGGAATGAGTACGCTCTTTTCTTGAAGGTCCCTAAATAATAATTGTTTGGGAATACCGCCCTCGGTAACTGATTCCACAAAGGTGTTATACGGGGTAAAAAATGTCTTCGGAATCGCACAGTTGTAGATCGCCACGCATCGAGATGATGGGAATGATACCTTAAACTCTGACGCGATGTTCGAAGGTGGAAATCAGCGGCTGGAATTAAACCAAACAACTCCTCAGAGCATTCCCCATTATAGATGCGGTAGAGAACACTGAGTGACCCAACATCTCTACGCAATGTTAAGGAATCAAGCTGATTGGTAATTGCCCGGTCATTGACAATTCGAATTGCTCTACGTTCAATGCGGTCAAATGGAAGGAGCTGGTACTGTGGAGCCCCTGCCCAGAGGTGAGAACAGTACTCCATATGAGGCCGAATTTGCGCTTTATATAGTTGCAAGCGATGGGTCGGCTTGAAATACCGTCTCGCTTTACTGAGCACACCAAGTTTCTTAGAGGCTATTTTAGCCTTCTCCTCCAGATGACCACGAAATTGAACTTTACTCGAAATGTCAACGCCGAGTATACCAATGCTGGCTGTGACAGTAAGGGAAACGCTCTCAAATCGAGGAGATGCGACAAAGGGAGTCTTTTTAGCGGAAAACGCGCAAACTTGCAAACTTGTTATATTGTTGCAAATTTGTTTCTGATTTCGTAGCGTCATGGATTCTCTGCTTTTTCTTTTTAAATAAATGGGGATGATTTCTGGCAAATACAGACTTGTAATAGATACATCGACGTTAAACAAAAATTTTTAGATTTTTTAAATATTGTTTGCAACTTCCAGACAATTTGATATTTGCTAAGTTATCAACTATAAATATTAATAAAAATTTCTTTTATTTGAATTTAAACTCTAACATAATTAAGGAAGCGAACTTGCGTGTTTTATCAGCTTAATTAATTTATTATCTTTAGGTAATATAAAATGTTAGTTCATAAAAAGCACATAAATTTTTTATCGCTTTTTCTAATTTATTGGTATTCGGAATCATTAAACATAATCAACACTTCGTAATCAATTCGGTGCTTAATAAATTTTATTAACAGTCAACACTTGTAAGTGTTGCCGTAAAAACATACTGTCAATGTAAAATTAATGTGATCGCCTCTGTGATCTAGCGGTCTAGCTGTTGGATTTGACTTCATGAGAAATGTTACCCGGGATTGAATGTGTGCCCGATTGTCGATAGGCTTGCCACATATCACATTGTAGGACTTAGTATCTTCGTCTAGTCGTGGTTGTGCCTCTGCCTACCTCTTCGGGGATATGAGCGTGAATCTATTTTCTTACTTTAAAATTTACGTTAAAGCGGTTAAAGTTCTTTATAAGTATTTCATTAACTATGTTCAGTTGAAAATCCCGTTATCATCTGTTCAGCCGCTTCAGAGTTTAGCCGGAACAAACGGACAGACAAAATTTGTAACAATGTTTATGTTAAGCCGATAATTTAATATAACAAACAGACATTCCAATTTTATTTATTTGTATGTATATATTAGCTAAGACGACGGTTGTAGTTAGGTCCTAATATTGTTTTTTTTTCTCGTATGTACCTTCGTACAACAAAAGCTAAAAAATTAAAGGAAATAGAGATTCGTTTTCATAAATTCTAATTTGAACCTCATACTTGATCTCTTTTAGCTCAAAGGGAGAGAATGCATTTAGCATTAAGTTCGCCTTTTGTACTCAGAAATTTTTATTTGTGTACAGTAAAGTTTAAATAATAAATAAATAAACCTCAAAGTGAATATTAATTACGACAGCGACATTTGAAAAAACTATCGATCGGGAAACTGATATGTAAAAGTAATGGATCTCTTTCTCTCTTTGCCTTTGATATTATTAACGCCTGAATAATCTATCTAAGTTATGTTGTAATATTCGGAATAAATTTTCTCAGGCGCTTATGATAAATACTTTAGTGCTGATATATTTCGTTTCTTTATTGGACTAGAGCAGTCAGTCCTAACCATTTGGTAGAGTGAGTGATCGCCATCGACGTGTTCTGGACTAGATAGCAAAAAAGTAATTGACTTGGGTAGGCCTATGTGCCGTAACATTCAGGTTTTGAGATAGGAATTTATTAATTCAATCAATAAATCGAGAGGTGACAGAGCGAAGTGAACGGGTTCAAATCAAGTAAACAGTGAATTAATTTGTTTTCTTTAATAGGTCGTGATAATTATCCCAATATATTTAGGCGACGGTTGCCTCTAATCAACAGGGGAGTCCCCGTTTGTTTCTTATCTACAAACTTAAAAACAAATGTTTAAAAATAGAAAAAAATACCTGAATAATTCCTTGAAATAAAAACAGTAACGTTTTGGATCTAGTAAACACGGTGCCGAGTAAGCCAGTGTTGAACAAAATTGCAGCAAACACTGCCAACTGTCGCATCGAGAAAAACTTTAACAAGGGACTCGTTAAAAAACCTGAAACGATAATAATTTATATTATGTATATTTGAAGATACTGGAAGGCAAAAAAAGGCAAGGCCTAGAGACACCAAATGTGGAAATGGTGCGTTGCCAACCTTAGGCCACGATGTTAGGCCTCGAGCAAAAGTAAGTTTACCGGCTAACTTATCCTCCGAACCGGAATACGTCATGACGTCATCAAGACGTTAGACCTAATGTGCAAGCATTCAAAATATCCCCCAGAATAGAATATCACAGTACCAAATACAGTTATTATGGCTAGAAGAATAGGTAAGTCCGTATTGCCATGCACTATCCTATTAATATTATAAATGCGAAAGTTTGTATGTATGGATGTATGGATGTTTGTTACTCTTTCACGCAAAAACTACAAAGCCGATTACGATGAAATTTGGTATGTAGGTAGCTGAAGACCCAGAATAACATATAGGCTACTTTTTATTCCAGAGTTCCCGCGGGATTGGGACTTACGCAGGTGAAACCGCGGGGCGCAGCTAGTATTACAAATAAACTTGTTGGGTAATGGATCAAATCATTTTTGCTTGCCTATTACGAGCTGGCTAGCAGGCAGAAGGTCTATTCTACATAGAAAATCAGACATACGACGCGGAAAAATGTTGCTGGTTCTGTGCTGGTATGTTCCTTATAACGCCAAGTTTCAAACGGGTAGGCAGGGAGTATCTATTGCCAAATCTCACAAACCTTACAGACCTGCGTAGCTTCCTTCATTCGTTACTTATTGTTAGTTCGCTGATTAGAGCCTATTAAAAATGACAATTGTGACATACCAGAGATGGAGTTGCTTATAGCGTTGACACCGTTAAGAGCTGTTACAGCCGTGGATCCCATATGCAGCTCCAGGAATAGCTCGTTGTATAAGACTCCATAGCAAGTGTTGTATATGCCCACGGTACTCTATAATATTTTTTTTTTATTTTTTAGAGATATTACGCCTCGAGTACAAGTAAGTCAACGGTTAATTAACGGCTGCCTTATCCTTCGAGCCGGAACACGTCAACAGCAAGCACTGACGTTTTGGCGGCAGGAGTAGGTAAGGCAATCTGAGCAAGTCGCTGCGAAACTCTACCAACTAGTCAGATGTCACGGTTTCCGGGTCGTGTAACTCAATTATAGGCTCATTTTTAAATTTTCTAATCAAACCAACGTTGACCGGGATATCAAGTACCTGGTTAGTGATAGGTTTGGTACCTATCACATTCTGGGACTATGAATACTTTCAGCTAATCTTAGGCGATCTGGTATTACCTACCTCTTTCTACTGCTTTAGGATCAGGGGCGTAAAGACAGTAACTTTAATCTTTATTTCTATCGTTCAACTTTAAAAAAAACATAATTTTTTTTTGAAGAATTGCTGCAAAGTAAATACCTATTAAATACCAAGTAATAATACAAAACTAGCGTTTTACGGCCGCACTCTCTCTAATTATATTTAAATCACTCTTTGAGTTGACATTTTAGACAATACTGTGACATAATAACAGATTTAATGTTACTTGACGTTTATAGCGACCGTTAGCGCTTAAAGGTGTTTGTATCGTCATTTTTTTGGAATATCTAAAAAATATTAAAAGTACCTACGTTTATTATAGATTTAAAATCAGTGATTCTAACTCAATTCTTGGCTTGCTTAAAATTTATTCTCGGTGTGAGATAAATAAATAAATACCCCTGGACAAATCACACAAATTGAATGTAACCCCAAAGTAAGCAAATTATATGCTTGTGTTATGGGTGTTAGTCAACGATACTATTACATATAAATACTTAAATAGATACCAGCATAAATTTAATAAACACCCAGACCCGGAAATGCAGACATCTAAATGTTCATCACACAAACGCCTGCCCCCGTCGAGAATCGAACCTGAGCCTCGCGGTTGGTCGATGTACCAACAGAAATTACAAACAGAAAGAATGTCTGGTAAAATATCAATTAATATGAGAACGTATATATTATACGTATGTACGTATATAAAAAAGTAAACTTCATATACATATTCTGTGCTAATATGTTTAAAATGAATAAATTGTCGCCTCTGTGGTCTAGCGGTTCAGTTGTTGGAATTAGCTGCATGAGGTCCCGGGTTCAAATACCGGGTCGGGCAACAAAAAGAAGGTTGAGGTTTCCCAATTTTCTAATAAAAAAAAAACGTTGCTCGGGATTGGATATGTGTCCGGTTTGGCGATGGGCTCACCACCTATCACATTGTGGGACTATGCGCAGTGTCTTCGGCTAGTCGTGGGTGCCTTGGTTGTGTCTCTGCCTACCTCTTCGGGGATGTGGGCGTGAAGATACTTATGTTTAAAATTAAATTAATTTTATACTACGTCACAAGACAAACTATTTGCTGCTATATGACGTACTGCTACTATATTTCACCTCAAGATAAGAAATATTGCATTTTAAGATATGTTCTCATATCTGCTAAATATATAAAAAAATATTAAGATAGGTTGAACAGTCTTGTAAGAGTGCGACAGCAAATTTTTTGGGGTAGTAAAAGTAAAAAATATCTTTACTTAAAATTAACACTAGAGAGAAAGACTGATCGTTAATCTACATAACACATAAAATAAAGTCGTGTAAATTACACTATTTATAACTCAAAAATGGCTTAACCGATTTGGCTTAAAATAAGTGGGAAAGTAGCTCAGAGCCCGGAGACGGACATCGAATAATCCCACTAGACTGTAAGTAAACTAGGAAAATCAACATTTTAATTTGTCCCAAACTGTACGGGTGGAACGAAGTTCGCCGTAGCAGCTAGTATAAACTAATTGCAATGTATAAATATACAATTAAAACTAAACTAATGTTACCGTAATAGGTAGTTTTATTTTTATATTAAATATTAAAATTAAGTATTCGATGGATGAATCTTTGATTATTTTAATTGTTTTATAAGAAATTTAAAAAAAATGAGTTGTTCGACCCTGGAATTGAACACAAGACCTCTTTTTTTATGTAAGAGGAAGGCAAACAAGCAGACGGATTTCCTGATGATAAGATATTCACGCTGCCTTAAGACACCAAAGATGGTAATAGTTTGTTGCCAACCTGAGGTCAGGATGTTCAGGCCTCGACCAAAATTAAGTTTACCGGCTACCTTACCCTCCGAACCGGAACACGTCATGGCGGCAGGAATATGTAAGGCGGTGGTACCAATCCGGGCGAGTCGCTGCGAAACTCTACCACCTAGTCAGATGTCACGGTGCTAGTGATGATAAGCCTATGCTCGCCTTTTACGAGCTGCCTGGCAAGAAAGGCAGATGGTCTATTCTGCAAAGGAGCCCGGACCAACACGGGGAACACGTGTAATCAATGCCATCACGTATTATCAAACCACAGAGGCGATTTCATTTGAAAGTTTTTAAAATAACCCAACCATAATATTTCTGCGGTTTCCTGCTGTGATCATCACAGTTAAAACCTATCAAGATAAAACAAATAAACCCATGATACACCAATTTAGAAACCAAACGTCATTTCAAAACTTTCATCCCCGTTTACAATCCTTTGGGGGTTG
>NJDD01003346.1:28520-109284 GCA_002245505.1 Calephelis nemesis | reverse complement strand
CCAAAAACCGATTTTCGAATGTATAGCTGAAATATTTTCTGATTTATCAAAGACAATGCCTAACCCTAAATTAATTATAAATATGAAAATTTAACTTGAACATAAAGTATTATAACTGAATTTTTACAAGTGTTTTTGACTCTATTTGAAATCGGGCATAGGTTCCCCGTACTAACCAAATTTCTTAAATTATTCTAAGTCCTTAAATAATCTTTTCAAATTTTCTAAGTCCAAATTCCACTGATATTCTTCTAAGTTAATTTTCACCATAGCAATAAGGTTCAAATTGTACTCACAATTTTATTCCACTTCACTGACTACTCACCAGCCACCTTCCAGCCAGCGCTCATTCTCGAAGGTGGTGACACTTCGGTACTCTTTGGCTGCTCTCCACCACAGGAACTCTCCCGGCTCCTCCACGTTGGGCTGCCTCCACCCCCAAGATCAGGCACTCTTCAGGGTACTTCTGACCCCACCTTCTAGTCTCCAACAGATGACACTAGCAGTTGATCTGAGCGACAATCCACCACTCAGTTATTGCCTTACTTGCCCTGGGTGACAGCTGCTTACTTCCAAACTCCGACTTCGCGGTTACCATCCGGCTCGAAGGACCATGTACAGAACCCAACGTTCTTTAATTACTGTTTTCACCCCACAATGAAAACTGCAGTATAGGTTTGAGCAACAAATATATTTGAACATCAAAAACGTATACAAAATTCAGTATGGCAAATAACGGCGCGATCTAAAATTGCACAACTCCATCTATGTCTTACTGTGACACTAAACAATCAGTATGAAAATACTGAGAAGAAGAAGAAGAAGGTACTTATGAAGACAAAAATATATTTTGTCTTCATAAGAACCTTCTCCTGATAGTAACTAACACAATTAAAAAAGAATTAGCCAAATCAGTTCAGTCGTTCGGAAGTTATGCGCTAACCAACAAATTTAGTGATTCATTTTTATATTATAGAAGATTGCGCTATCGTACACAAACATTCGCACTAGCGCCCTGCGCCGTCTTACGAATTTTCGATCTGACGCGAGTTTAGAAGTTTTTACCCATTCCAAAAAGTGCGCAACGCCACCACAGAAGTTTTCACTTAAAAACCAAAAAAAAGCCAAGTCACAATCTGGTACACTAAAAAATCACGTAATATTTCGTATCATAATAAAAACTTACCTGAAAAATGATAACAGCTAAACAAATCATATAACCCCACCCTCCATCAGGGGCTACCAAAGTGTATTTTTGTTTATCAGGATAGTGATCATCATCATTCATTTTGTGTAACAGTTACGACAACTATCATCTACTGAATCTCACAACAAATGTATGGAAGTATGAGTATTTGTTTAATGCAGTCGGTAGTTCCATAAACGATCTAATCCCAGTGTACATTTGAGTTTTATCATGACACAAATCAATCCTTGAATAAACTAGTATTAAATGGAAAGATTCTTTATTTGTATAGTCCATAATATTATCTTTAGTATCTGTAGCAAATGAAACTGGTAACTGCCTATAGCAGGCGACTTTATCCGTAGACAACCTAGATTTAGGCGACGTACCTCTTAACGAGGAGGTAACTTCAAAAAATCAGTAATAAAAAACATATACATGGGGCACACTAAAAGTTTTGCACTTCTAGCTAATCGGAACTATTTCAATTTCGAATGTTATATGTTTAAAACGTTTCAACCTTCTTAGTAATAATATAAAGCACCTGGCGGAAAATTATTTGTTAATTGTTTTTTTATCATATATCAAAGTTCTACGTAAGCAACGAAAATGAATAGTCGAAAAGATTTTAGAGCAACGTTTTTTTTATGATTTTAAAAATTCTCTTTCTTCGCAAGACTGTGCCGCTCGTCTTTAAAATGCTTTTAGAAGAGAAGCACCTTGTTTGAGCACCGTGAGGCGATGGTTTGCTGAATTTGAGAGAGGTCGAGTTTCTTTACATGACGAATTTCGTAAAGGGCGGTCTTCAACTGCCGTCAACGAAAATAATGTGGCTACTGTTATGCGGTTAATTGAAATCAAAACCCGGATTACCTGTGAGATAATTCGAGGACTATTGGGGATTGTTATGAGCCAAATTCAGAAGATTTTACACTTAGAATTGAAAGTTCTATCGTTAGATCCCTCATGAACTGACAGCGGAACAGAAGCGGGCTCGCGTGGAATGGTGCTCACAGATGCTACTGAAGTACGACCATGGACATTCTAATGCTGTTTATGACATTGTCAAAGGCGACGAAACGTGGATTTGTTGTTTTGAACCCGAAAAACAACAGCAATCTTGTGACTGTGTGTTTGAAAATGATAATAGGCCAACAAAAGTGAGACAGGCGGGAAACGTTGGTAAAAAAATGATCGTATTCTTTTCTCAGTTATTGGTCTCATCTGTGCAATTCCACTTGAATATCAAAAGAGTATTAATTAGGAATGGTATTCTACCATTCACCATCACTCAGGGTGTTAGAAAAAGTTCGCGAAAGGCGACTGAAAAGCCGCATTCTCCTACACATACATACATAACGCTTCTTCACACACAGCCAACAAAACAAAGTCATTTTTGGCTTCCGAAAAAGTACATTTCCTCACTCATCCTGCGCATAGCCCCGACCTAGCACCCTGTGATTTCTGTATTATCCTCAAAATCAAACATTTGATAAGAGGTTATACTTTTTTCAACTCAATCAGCACGTAGAAAACATGCCTTCAGATCTGTGGACCTCCTGTTACAAAACATGGTGTGATCGCATTAAAAAATGTTTTAAATGTAAAGGAGATTAATTTAAAGAGCAACAAATACAGTATTTTGGTCATAACATGTTGTTTTTTTAAGTTACGCTAATCTTATAGTGTAACCTACGTATAACGACGTAACGTGAAATCTTTTCAACGCAACGCTTACCTCTATACAAACATTCAACCAACATTTAAAGTTCAAAATTTGGTTAACATGTTTGAGTGGGTTTGGATCAATGTGAAAAAAATGACAGGTGTAAGATTGACAAAGCAGATATACAATGCGAATGTGGATGGATCATTAACCTCTAAGGAAAAGCTGTCATAATAAAAAGGTCATATGCAGTTGTACAAAAAAAAAAGTTTTACTAAAAAAAAACTTTATTTTTACTTTATCATTTTTCCCGTGCTTGGGATAAACTTTCACAAATTTTTAAGATGACGATTCGAAAACTGTCGAATATGTTTTTTACTTAAAATTTGAGACGTATAATAAAGTCTGTCATGGCGTCGCGAAAACCTCATTTAGGTTTTCTTTTATGTTCATTCTTTTTGTAGAGCAGTTCAATTGACCAGAAGAGGATGACAATTCCAAAACATGACGTAAGAATGTAAAATGCAGTCGCGTAGCTGTTTGTCAGATCTCGAACGGCTCCTGAATCATAAATCAATAGATTATTACTCGATCAAAATAAGTTTAATACTCGATCATTATAAGATTAATATTCGAATAATGTAAGATTAATAATAGATCAATATAAGATTAATATTAGAATAGTGTAAGATTAATACTCTATCAATATAAAATTAACACTAGATTAACACTTGATTAAGATTAAATAAATTCTAGATTAATACATATCTCCACGCCAATTAGCGGAGTAGTGCCAGTGAGGGTGTAGAGCGAGTGCCAAGTGTCACATCCTTGCAAACCTGCCTAAAATGATATCCGCTGCATTTATTACTCTTTGCAAGTATGCCGGATTCGGAGACTCTGTCAAAGGACTTGACGAGAAGTTATGTATGTATTAAAATAAATGACTCCACTTTTAGAAAAACCGATAAAATTAAATGCATTATTTTCCGTTTTTTTTCAGGTACGTCAACTTCTTAAACCTACAACGAAACTTGTAATTACTATGGTAAGTTAAAAATAGACTCTATCTGTGATTGAACATCGTTAAAATTCTAAGTTGGACCCCATTCAAATATTATCATGATATGTTTAATATTTATTGTGATACAGAAAAAATTAGACAGTCCAAAATAACATAACGAACCATAATTATGTGTCAATTTAAGAATACATTTTTGCTGTTTTGTAGTATGTTTAATGTTATAATTTGACAAATTTAGACAACCGGTTTAGTTTTTATGGCATCTTCAAGGGCTATTGTAACAAAACGTATAAATAACATTCAGATCACTACCATAAATAAATAATTATCATTGGACTAGCTGTTACCTGCGGTTGCGCCCGCGTTTTCATGGGAACCCGTTGTGCGATCTGGATTAAAAGTAGCCTTTATGCTAATCCAGGTAACAATCTACTCGTATCTGTGTTCCAAATTTCAGACAAATCCATTTAGCCATTCGAGCGTGAAAGAGTAACAAACATACACACATCCTTACAAACTTTCGCATTTATAACATTAGTAGGATAAATTAGACACTTGATCAAACTCTAAAAGCAATTTATCCCTCGTGTTGGTCTGGTCTCCTTTGCAGAATAGTTTTATGTGAATAACTTACAATCTGCATGGTAAAGAATATTACACATATTTACTACTTACCTATAACTTAAGTACTTACCTATAACTGGTCCTAGAACAAAACTGAATATCCCGATCAACATCATCAAAATCCCAGTAGCGGCTGAGAATTTCTCAGGTTTTACTGTATCCGCTATTACCATAGGAATAAGGGGTAGCGTGATACATCGAGACACGCCCATGATGGTGATGAAGGCCAACATGACATACATATTATCCCACCATAGAAAACCTGAAAATGCACTTAAATGTACTCTTTCTTTAAAAGAAAGAAAAAAGAAAAGAAAAATTATTTAAAGTATCTTCACGCTCATATCCCCTAAGAGGTAGGCAGAGGCACAACCAGGGCACCCACGACTAGCCGAAGCCGAAAAATATTTATTTGCAGAATATGAGTGTTACAAGTTGTTACAAAATTATTTAAGCGTTTCAAAATATTCTAGCAACTTGTGGTGTGCAAATATTTTAATAGGTTTTAATCAAATTACTAATTTTAATTATTTAGTTGCTGTCTACAATACACTGTATTTTGTATTTATTACATGATTATTTTTTAATACAAACAGTATTTAGAATGCAACTTAAATTATCCCTGTTTACCGTAAACTACCACTTTCTTTAGGTAGTTTACGGTAGACAGGGTTAAATTTAATTATAGTTTATAAATGTTTTGGTAATAAATAATTAAACTAGTTGTAAATATAAATACATAATTGGCTTAAAAGCTAAAGCATATGTAATTAAATAATATTTTTTATAAATGTTAAAATATTTGCACACAAAATATGGTAGAATATGTGTATATACTATGTTTTTGTAACATCTCATTTACACACATATTTCGCAAATAAATAATTTTCTTTCTTAGGTTTGGCATTCGCGTTGGCGTTTTGCCATTAGTCAAGTAGAAATTTGCATTAAATTTACCAAAATCAGTATTCAATTATATTAGTCATAAGTCGTCAATAAGTCATGTCCCTGACATGGGTAAAGCGGTGACCTCGTTACTCAAGCTCATATAGAGAGATTTGGTGCCACAAATTGGGAAATAGAGAACTGGGTTAGTTCTCTATTTGTTGGCTGACTCGGGATTCAAACCTGGTACCTGATGCAGTCAAGTCCAACAATTGAACCGCTAGACCACAGAGGCGATATGGTAAATCTGCTGTGCATAACTAATTTTATTATAGATTTATAATTTCTTTTTCCAATTAAACGAAAACAAAAGAAATGGAACATTTTAGACGCGATATTTTCTGAATAATAAATTATACACCTTAAATGTCGTGTACAAATTTGACAGCAATAAATGTTGTATCTATTTCTATTACTTTCGTTGAGAGAAGATAGCGATATCTCCAATACCAATATCTACCCGTTTGCAACGTCAAGAAGGAAAATTCAACACACTTTCCGTTTAAAATAAGTAAAATTCTCCCTTACCCAGTCGTGTCATGAATGAAAGAACTAGCCCGGTTAAATACAACTCATGACTTCCAACTTTGCTTAGCCAAGTGCTTGAAAATATGAATATTATCCTCGTAAATACATCCCCCAATCCTAGTAAGGATAGCGCCCATGCTACCTCTCCCTGTAAAATATAAAAAGCAAATTTTATTAACTCGGTGAAATCACAGTACAAATATGAAACAGTATGGAAAATATCTACAGATTGATTGATAGGGCACACTCATACATACAAGCATGTCCTAGGCAAAGCTTGGAACTATACCGTTACTTAGCGGTTCTTGCCGTTTCTTGCCGTACCACTTCCAAAGTGGGTACCTGTACTCTGTACACCTTTTTGATACAGATATCTAGTAAATAAAATCATTACCGGTATAATATAATCCTTAAAATAATAGTATCGGTACAAGTACTAACGGTTCAGGTAACGCCTTTCGTATAAAAACACCGGTATTTCACGGCTTGGCTAGGTGCGTATGATGACAGTATTTTATACTTTACTCTTCGAACCAGAACACGTCAACGGCAAGCACTGACGCTATGTCGTCAGGAATAAGTAAGGCGGTGGTACCGATCCGGGCGAGTCGCTGCGAAACTCTACCACCTAGTTAGATGTCACTGTGCTCGTGACGGTAAGCCTATGCTCGCATTTTACGAGCTGCCTGGGTGGAAGGGTTGGTCAAATTCTTAGATAACAACCAAGATTGACCGCCTCGTTGGTCGAGTGGCTAAGGTACACGCCTAACTAAATCGACCAACCGCGAGGCTCGGGTTCGATTCCCAACGGGGGCAGGCATTTGTGTGATGAACATTTAGATGTCTGCATTTTCGGGTCTGGGTGTTTATTAAATGTATTTTGGTATGTATCTAAGTATTTATGTGTATTAGTATCGTTGACTAACACCCATAACACAAGCATATAATTTGCTTACTTTTGGGTTAGTTTCAATTTGTGTGATTTGTCTAGGGAGATTTATTATTTATTATTTATCTTTTTAAGATTTTTACATTACTTTTTCATGACGCTTATCGTCATGAAAAAGTAATGTCTAAAAACTAAACTCACTTCGTTCCATTCCATAGAGAATAGTGCCTGAGGGGTCATTATCAAGAACACATAGTCTGCAAATGCAGTCAAAGCAATTCCCACGCAAGCATTTGATAAGATATAAGTCTTCAAAAGATAAGGGTCCGTGAATTCTGATAGGAAAGTCCTGAAATAAAAATACGGTTATAAAATAAAAAAATTACAACATACCGGGTGAAAATGAGAACAGAACTGAGCTCTTACAATGAGTTTACGGCTTGTCAAGATTACTATGTTGGCTACCATCTCTGTAAATTAATTGCATGAAAACTTTGACTCACCTGGATTGGTACCACCGCCTTACCTATTCTTGCCGCCATCACGTCATGACGTGTTCCAGTTTGGAGGGTAAGGTAGCCGGTAAACTTACTTTTGCTTAAGGCCTAACATCTCGGCCTTAGGTTGGCAAAGCACCATTACCACCTTTGGTGTCGTCAATTTCTTGCCATCAGGAAATCCGTCTGCATGTTTGCCTTCCATTATCATAAAAAAACAAGTTAAAAAGGACTAACAAGCAAACAAAAACATTTTCGAGTTTATAATCATAGGGCGAGGCCCATGAGTGCGTTGCGCTGCGTTGCTTCGCGTTCTGCCAGCAAAAATACGGGTTGGATATATTATCCACGGTAAAGTGCGAATATCTTCTACCCAACAAAAGTAAAATCTTACAAGAGGCGAAAAAAATATTTATTATTTTAAGACTGTTTTTCTATAAATGTTAACTATTGTAATTGGTATAAAATTGTATGAATATTTCAATGATTTAAGGAAAACGACACGACGCATCGACGATACTGCGACGACGCAACACGTTAATGTGGACTCACCCTTAGTGAAGGAGGACGTTCGCATTTCAGTTTTGATGTTAAAGTCATAGACTTAGATTGTATGTATTTTTTGCAAGTCACCTAAATATTTTTACTTACTTAAGTTTGTTTTTCGGTTTGTCACCAGTTTCAACCTTCAGATCATTCTCGTCGTTTAGAGATGTAGCTGTGAACACACTATCAGATAATTTGATCGTCGGTATCTGACTCTCCTCTGGGATATTCGAGTTTGTAAGAAGCAGTTTTGTTTCTAAAATCAAAACAGTATTTTCTTGGCTTCTAGATAAATGTTTTTAAAATGGTTACCCAAACTAAGGAGTATATACATATACCGTATATATCAAAATTTAGCTAGTTTTTTTTTAGATATGAAGGATATTTTTTTTAAAAAGATGTACCTTCACTGTCACAGGCCATAAAAATATTTGAGTATGATGTGGAATACCATTCTCAAATATTTTTTTGAGAATATAACCCTTTTTTGAGTAGGGTTTCCTTGGACAAAGAGAAAAAGATTGAGAGGGTATCTCAATATTTTTCTCTTTGTCCAATGACATCATCTAACAAACATCAAAGGCAGAGACAACCAAGGTACCCACGACTAGCCGAGACACTAAGTCCCACAATGTGATAGGTGGCAAGCCTATCGCCAACCGAGCACTTTTCCAATCCCGACCAACATTTTGTAATTAGAAAATTGGAAAAATCCAATTTTCTATTTGTTGGCCGACCCGGGATTCGAACCCGGGACCTCATGCAGTCAAGTCCAACACCCGGACCGCTAGACCACAGAGGCTAGTAATAAATAATAAATACCTGTTTCTAAAGTTACTATTTCTATTTTCTTCATGTGCCACATCACTGGCTGCATCAGAACTGCACTGACGATCACATGCAGGGCAAAACCACACAACAGCGTCAGTGTTCCGTTGGAGCCAAACCTTTCTTGAGACCATTTCACAAATTGTGGCGCTAACAGTGTTATTACAGCTAAAAAAATTACAAGAAAAACTTTAGTAAATATTTGCGTAGAAATTAGCCCTGAAAACGTCTGTGAAACTATAATCATCATCATCATCGTCAACCGGAGGACGTCCACTGCTGGACATAGGCCTCCACCAAAGAGCGCCACAAATCACAGTCACCAGCCGCTTGTATCCATCCATTTCCTTATGGTAAGAAATTCACGCAATGCCACCTAGAGTTGCTGAACTAAAGAGACCAGCGCGATCAAAAAGTCATTAAAAGTTCTGCTATTCATCGATATATGGCAAAAATAAAAAGTATCACCGCTGTGCAGGTCGGAGTGGGGGTGTTAGGTTATTGTCGTTACGGAATTTCTGGATTCGCTATGAAATAGCTTAAAATCTTTGGGCGTGTTCGCTGTCTGTGCCAAAAAAATACAAAGACATTAGGTTTTATCTAGTATATCTAGGACTTACCTGGTACAGCATGAGTAAGACTTATTGCAAGCAATCTCTTCTTTACGAAATAACTTGTGAGAATCGTTAAGGCTAAGTTATACAATAGTCCAGCACCAACGCCCTAAAAATATATCAATGGATTACGAATATACCTTAAATAATTGAGCACAGTAAAACTGCAAAAACCGACTCCAACTATTTCTTTAGGTATGACATCACTACATAGTATAAAACAAAGGCGTTTCATCTGTCCTTATTTCCCTTTGAATGCTTAAATTTTAAACTACGCAACGGATTTTGATGCGGTTTTTTTTAATAGATAAAGTGTTTGAAGAGGAAGGCTTATACGAGTATGTATATTTTATACCCGTGCAAAGTCGGGGCTGGCCGCTAGTGTTAAATAAATCTACATCTTGTTCCATACTTTAGGGTTGCCTGGAAGAGATCGCTGACTTGGTGATATAGCCGCCTTTGTGTATCTTCTTAGTTTAAATTATTTTAATGTGTTTGTAATTTCTCTGTATTTGGTGGTCAATGAGGAGTTATTGTATTGTGTTGTATGACGTCACGACTTGATAAAATCGTTTGTTTATTGACCGAGTACCTAATCGCGTAACAAACAAACAAAAAACATACAGTAAAATTTAGAACTTTCCCCTTTTTTAAGGTTGGTTAAAAAAAGTACCTAACATGATAAGAACAAATCTTCAGACCAACAAATTCATTTTAAAAGTTATACTATACTAGGGTATCGTACTAGGTTTATAGACCTCCAAAAATCCTAAAACAGAGAGTTTGTCAGCTTATATAATATTAGACTTCAATTCTAAATTTGCAAGTACAAGTGTTAACTCCAAAAAACGTATATATGCAATGGAATTTAACCAAGTGCCGACGATAGCAAGTATAGATTCTTGCAAGTTAAAGGTAACTTGCAGCTATTAATGACTATCACCGATTATTTCAATTTATTTAATTTCTTTCTTCTTTTGGAAGATCTAAGACATTTATTATAAACAAACCACAAGTTAAATATAGCGTCCTGAGTCTCCGAAACCGGCGTCTTTGTATGAAAAGGGTAATGAATGTGGGGGGAGCCTGGGACTTTGCGTGGAGATATTTAAAAAACTACTCTCGCAGTGCATAAGCTTGCTTGGTTTAATTCCAATCAATGTCTTAGATATTTCTAAAGAAGAAATAAGTGACATTGTTGACTATAAATTATTTACAATTTAATGTCCATAGATAAAAGAAAAGCCCAAGATTTCGATCGTAAGATGTACTAATCTTATACCTTTAAATGAGCAATTCTTGTATATATAATTGGAATCTCGAAATCGGCTCTAACGATTTTCATGAAATTTAGGTTATTGGGGGTTTCGGGGGCGATAAATCGATTTAGCTAGGAATCATTTAAAAAACTATTGCTTTAGGTGGCCATCTTGATATGAAATATAATATTACTAGCGACCCGCCCCGGCTTCGCACGGGTGCAATGCTGATGCAATGTAAGCGGAAAAAATGTAATTATTTGCGACATCACATTAGAAACCTCAAAAATAACAGTATTTGTCCACTATTTAATGGATGATATTATACATAAAAACCTTCCTCATGAGTTACTCTATCTATTAAAAAAACCGCATCAAAATCCGTTGCGTAGTTTTAAAGATTTAAGCGTTCATAGGGACATACAACATGACACATGACAGAAAAAGCGACTTTGTTTTATACTATGTAGTGATGCCTTTAGGTGACGTATTTGCCATCTTGTAATATAAAATCATTGACAAGTATGAGTAATTAAATTGTTAATGTAGTAGTTTAGTTCTTGTTTTGCTTATTTCTCACTACAACCAGATTAAATTTATGTTCAAATTTTCTCTCTAGGGTTAGCTGTAAGAGATCTCTTCACGAGATAAGCTCTCCTATTGTACATTTTTTCCTAAAATTGTTATTTCTTTTTTGTTATTTCACCTGTGTACAATAAAGAATATTATTATTGTGATTTTATATTTATGAACTTAAATTACCTGAATAAGTCCTTGAAATAAAAACAGTAACGTTTTGGATCTAGTGAACACGGTGCCAAGTAAGCCAGTGTTGAACAATACTGCAGCAAACACTGCCAACTGTCGTATCGAGAAAAACTTCAACAAGGGACTCGTCAGAAGTCCTGAAAGAAAGCACAAGACGAATATTTTTATGCCATTGGAATGACAAATGCGGTTTAAAGATATTATTCAAATGCTTTTTCTCTATGTTGGTCCGGGATCCTTTGCAGAATAGACCATTTGCCTTCCTGCTAGGCAGCTCGTAAAAGGCGAGCATAGGCCTACCGTCATTAACGCCATGACATCTGACTAGGTGGTAGAGTTTCGTAGCAACTCGCCCGGATTAATAACTATTCCTACCGTCATAACTTCATGACGTGTTCTGGTTTGGAGGGTTAGGTAGCCGGTAAACTTACTTTTGCTCGAGGCCTAACATCCCGGCCCCAGGTTGGCAACGCACCATTACCACCTTTGGTGTCTCTAGGCAGCGTGAATTTCTTACCATCAGGAAATCCGTCTGCTTGTTTGCCTTCCAGTTCAAAAATTAAGTTTACTGGTCACCCTATTCTCCAAAGCGGAACACGTCAACAGAAAGCGCTGACATTATGGCGGCAGGATAGTAAGGCGGAAGTAGCAATCTGGGCGAGTTGCTGCGAAACTCTACCACCTAGTAAACCTAGTAAAAAAAAGACGGGGTTTACTCCGGGAGTGCCGGCGGAAACGAAGACTTGAATATTAACGTTGTGCTTTTTTGATATTTTGGATTTTTTAATTATCAGTATGAAAGGTCTACCATTTATGTTGTAGAATACGATATTTATATTTTATTGCGCTATCGTACAAAAACGTGACAACACGAACAACAGTACAAGCACCCTGCGCCGTTTTATTCGCGCAAGCGCCCTGCGCCGTCTTACGAATTTTCGATCAGGTCACGTATCCTGACGCGAGTTTAGAAGTTTGTTTCCGTTCCAAAAAAGTGCGCAACGCCGCTAAAGAAGTTTTCACTTCAAAAGTGGTAATTTAAAATAGCCTTACCAGAAATGGAACCACACATAGCGTTGACTCCGTTGAGGGCAGTAACAGCAGTGGATCCCATACGCAGCTCCAGAAATAGTTCGTTGAATAGAACTCCATAGCAATTGATGTATATACCGATTATGCTCTGTCAAAAATAGTATGAAAACAATTTACTATAACAAAAAAACAAGCAGCTATCGTAATTACCACTGCCCACCACCGCAATCAGATCACGAATAAAGTAAGAGCTCGGGAAACAATATAAATTATCACGTCCTTCGCTTGTGACAACCCAACTAGAGTTACCACTGGTCTTGTCGAAGAACTCACCACTGAGACCACCAAATCGCACTCGATATTCGTTTTGCGTCGACATGTAATCCTTGGAGGAGTAAAAGATGCCTAGTCCTCAGGAAACAGGTGGGCGGTGGGAGCTTTGGTTGGGCTTGTATCATCCTCTGCCATTTTGAGGACTTTTCTCCACAGCAGTTATACTGTTTACGCGGAACTACCAAAATGAAAGCTTATTTTACATCTATACTAATATCATAAAGCTGAAGAGTTTGTTTGTTTGGACGCGCTAATCTCAGGGACTACTGGCCTGATTTGAAAAATAATTTTAGTGTTAGATAGTCCATTTAACGAGGAAGGCTATAGGCTATATTCTACGCGGATGAAGTCGCAGGCGGCAGCTAGTCTGTTATAATTGATTTCCCCAAAGTAACGCCTGATTCAATAAAATATGTTTGTTACTAAATTATTCAGCCAGTAATAAATGGATTTTGATTGTCTTTGAAAGGTAGTTATTTCGAGGTAGCCCCATAAGTTTTATCAAGACCGGACAAGTAGTTTTCGAGTTAAGAAAATTTATCTACACGCCTGTATACTTGAAAACGTAGCTTATAGTTAAAACGTATGACCTACCGAAGATGCTACGTCCCACAATGTGGGACATAGCATATAATAGGTGGAAATCACCAACCGGGCATGTGTCCAGTCCCAGGAAACATTACTTTTATGACATAAATAGGTAAAGTGATGTTACCAATCCGGGCGAGTCGCTGCGATACTCTACCACCAAACCAATTGTCACGGTGTCTGTGACGGTAAGCCTATTCTGGCCTTTTACGAGCTGCTTGGCAGGAAGTCAAATGGTCTATTCTGCAAAGGAGCCCGGACCAACACGGGGCAAACTCTATGAAGTGACTTGCAATTAGGCCTGACATAACACCCACAAGCTTTATAATATAGCTTATATAACATGACTGTTTGTTCGAAGTCTTATCTCATAAAAACCTGCGAGGTGCCGAAAATAATAGGAATAAGTTAGATTTGACAAAAGTGTTTTTCATAAATAAAATTAGATCTTTTTTTTATCTTAAGATAAGAAATTACTGTAATAATGGCTTTTAATTAATTGTCAGCATATATCCGCATTTATCTAACGCGAATGAGTAGTTTGCTCACTTCTGTGTTTTTCAATTTACTTGCATACATATCTTCACGCTAAGTTCCTCGCGGTGGAGACAAAGAGTATTGTGTACCTACCCTCCGAACCGGAACACGTCACGACGCTATGGCGGCATAATTTTGTGGACGAAATGATTTATAAATAAGTTTGGCTAAAGCTTTCATTTTCCGCCACTTTCATAAAATTATATCAATACATAATCTGTAGATAAAATACTATTTTAAGAGATATAGGGGAATCCTTTTTATTTCATAAATCCATTTATAACCTTAATAAATTAAATCGACAACATAAAAACATTAATGTGACATGAATTTTCTGCATTGCTAACAATTATAAAAAATAACGTGTTTCACTTTTTTCGGGGCAAACAAATCGGACCTATTTTGCGGATATCTATTTGGTAGATAATTATTAATAAGATGGACTACGAGTTTTGTGCAAGATTGTCAAAAAAAACGGCAGAGCTTTTTCGTAATTTCGAATTTCGAATTTTTAGCTATATCTTAATACGTTAAGCAAAAACTTTGGACCCTTTTTTATGAAAATTGTGTGGACGCAGGAGCATAAAATTTGGCACATTTATAGTTTATGTGTAGGAGAAGTGCAGAAATCTAATATGTTTCAATAATAATGCTTATAAAGTACATTAAATCAATTAATAAAACGTTACCCATACTATCATGCATTTGACACACACAAACAAATATATTGATGATAGCGATAAAAGATCACAGATGGCGCACTAAAAGTTTGGAAACAAAGTAGTTGGTCTTGAGAAATGAAGATGGCGTTCTTATCAACAATATTATAAAATTTATTACTTAAATTATTTAAGCCTAATTTTACCACGGACCCATGACCCAGGATTCGAACCCAGGACCTCATGCAGTCAGGTCCAACACGTGAACCGCTAGACCGCAGAGGCGAACACAGCAAAATCAGATTGAGTTGAGTTTGTAAATTTACTAATTATTTTAAATTTACTAAGTTACAAACCATCAAAAAATTTAATTTCTTAAAAACATATTTTATTATATCGTCGATACATATCTCAGATTTTTACCCTAACTGGGAATATTGTGTAGTAGCATCGTAGTTTTATCCATCGTTTGTTTTGTAAAAAAAAAATTAAAAAAAATTAATAGAGTAGAGTAAAAACAATATTGTTGCACTTACTTTTTATACTCCATCCCAGTTTACTTAAGTGGAGGTTCAGTACACGTTACTTTATCATACGAAGAGGAAAAATAGGCTATTTTTTATATTTTTTCCGTTTATCGCATTTTTTTAATTTCATTCAATATACAGACACATTTGCTCGATATCAGATATCCATCCTCGGGTTAGCAACCCACCACCTTTGTTGGCACCATCAGGAAATCCGCTTGCTTGTTTGCCTTCCAATACAATGAAAAATAAATACAATAAATAAATTAATATAAAATATAACTCACCAAGATAATGACAACCGAGATACAAATCATATACCCCCAGCCTCCATCAGGAGCTACCAAAGTATACTTCCTCTTAACAGAATATTCACTCATTTTGTATCACAATTGACAACTAACATCTAACGAGTCTCTCAGATATTTACTTCATTTCGAGTTATCTTAAATTCACGGAGTACATTAATATTTGTTTAACGCAATCAGTGTTATAATAAAGGGTATAATCCTGATATATATTTTTGTACAACTGACATGTTATGAATCCTTAAATAAACTCACTTAAATGCAGAGGATCTTAGATGTGTATTACTTTATATTGACCGCAAGATGAGACAATTCTGACTTATCTATATATTAATACGTGATGCAACTTTGGACCCCTTTTACTAAATTGCGCGGACGCAAGAGCATCAAATTTGGCACACTTATAGTTTATATGTAGGAGAAGTGCAGAACGCTAAGGATTTTCAATAATAATGCTTATAAAGTACATTAAATCAATAAATAAAACATTACCCACACTACCATGCATTTGACACACACCAACAAATATCTTGATGTTGACGAGAAAAGATTACAGATGGCAAAATGGCAGATGGAAAAAGTTTGGAAACAAAGTAGTTGGTCTTAAGAAATGAAGAATTATCAACAAGATGCTAAAATTTATTACGGTCGAATTTCGACCAACGGGCGACCACTAGTTTTTATAATTAGTTGTTATCGACATGAATGTAAGTGTGTGTTTGTTTTTTCTTAAGCTATGACGCAGCAATATTGTGGTTTAATTTGTCTGTGGTCTAGCGGTCGGGTTTAACTTTTTGAGGTCCCGGGTTAGATCCTCGGATCGGGCAACAAAAAAACTAAAATATGTATATTTTCAATTTTCTTATTAAAATAACATTACCCGGCATTGGATGTGTGTCGGTTGGCAATAGGCTTGCCACCTTTTACATTGTGGGACTTAGTGTCTTCGGCTAGTTGTGGGTGGCCTGGTTGTGTCTCTGTCTACCACTTTGTGGATATGGACGTGAATATACTTAAGATAATTAGGAGGTAGTATTGTGATAAATTGAAAGGCTACTTTTTATCTGATTCCTAAACAAGAGACCTGAGTCATTTAAATATTTAGATGACCTTATGACCTCGAGCAAAAGTAAGTTTAACGGCTACCTTATCCTCCAAACCGGAACACGTCAACGACAAGCACTGACGTTATGGCGGCGAAAATAGGTAAGGCAATGTACCTAAGTAAAGTTAAATCAGAGTAATTCTCGAACAACAATGAAAATTGAATAATAACGGTGTAGTAGTTTTCTATAATGTGATAACAAACAAAAAGAATAAACAATAATTTAAAAAAAAGAATACAGGCATCCAAAAATGTACCTCAATTTTGAACATTACTGTTTACTATAAGTGTTTGTATCTATCTCTTTTCGTATCTACATCTCTGTTAGGATTAATATAATCTACGAGTATATATTAATACGAGAAGCGAAGACTTTGGACCCCTTTTAACGAAAATTGAGCGGACGCAGAAGCATAAAATTTGGCACACCTATAATTTATGTGTAGAAAAAGTGAAGAACGCGAATATTTAAAAAAAAATAATGCTTATAAATAAAAACAATAAATAAAACATTACCCACACTACCATGCATTTGACACACACAAACAAATATACATCTCAAATATAAATAAAGATCACAGATGGCGCACTTAAAACGTTTGGAAATAAAGAATTTGGTCTTAATAAATGAAGATGGCGTTCTTATCAACAAGATAAAATTTATTTTGGTCGAATTTCGATCAACGAGTGAACACTAGTTAATATAATTTAAAGTAATAATTAATAAACTCACTTAAATAAAGGATACGCAACGTTGTAAATACAGAGGAAAACTTTTTAATTAATAATTACCTTACTGGATTCATGTAATTAATTTGATTGAAGTTTAAATGAAGTTTGTATAATCCTACCGGGTTTCTGAATATTTACGCAAAATACGACAAGCTTCATTATACTGATTACCAAAAACCGTCTGTCAAGTTCACTGGATTTATTAATTCTAGAATCCTGTCGAAGGATTATCTTTTTTTAACGTTGATAAGTTATCAATAGATACAATTTTATTCAATTTGTAAACAATTTCTTCTTCGTTTATAAATATGGCTTTCTATCGTTTTTTATGATATTGGAAGGCAAACAAGCAGGCGGATTTCCTGATGGTAAGAAATTTACGCCGCCTAGAGACACCGAAGGTGGTAATGGTGCGTTGCCAACCTGAGGCCGGGATGTGAGTCTTAAAGCAAAGATAGGTTTACCGGTTTCCTTACCCTCCAAACCGGAACACGTCATGACGTTATGGTGGCAGGAATAGATAAGGCGGTGGTACCAATCCGGTGAGTCGCTGCGAAACTCTACCACCTAGTAAGATTTGCCAATGTCAAGTTAGTTAATTCATATTAATTATATAGTCATTAGTCACTATGTACAAAGTCATTTCAGGTCAAGGCCTTGAGTAAAGCGGTGAATTCGTTACTCAAGCTCATCTAGTGAGATTTGACAGCAGCGAGGAAATTGACAATACACTAGTTTCTTCATGATTATGTCATTTGTGCACTTACACTCAACAAAATTAATCTAATTCCCACCTAAATTAACCAATTTCACTCACGGAAGTTCACGAAATTCAAAAATGATGAAAATATTACGACCATCTTCACTCACGATGGCGCTAAAACTCTGTAATCAACTTATTTCATCTGCTTAATGCAAGAAGTCATTATGGGACATATTCATTATTTTTAAGTAAATGTTAATTTCAACATTTTATCAGTAAATGTTTGACTGCTAAAGTTGCAGTTATGGATTTCATAGCAAGCTACGTAACGCTTAAAATAAATTAGTTAGAAGTTTTCCTCCGTGTTGGTCTGGGCTCCGTTGCAGAATAGACCATCTGCCTTCCTGCCAGGCAGCTCGTAAAAGACGAGCATAGGCTTACCGTCTGACATATGACTAGGTGGTAGAGTTTCGCAGAAACTCACCCTGATTGGTACCGCCGCCTTACTTATTCCTGACGCCATAACGTCATGACGTGTTCTGGTTTGGAGGGTAATGTAGCCGGTAAGCTTATTTTTTCTCGAGGCCAAACATTTTGGGCCTCAGTTTAGCAACGCACCATTACCACCTTTGGTATCTGTAGGCGGCGTAAATTTCTTGCCATCAGGAAATTCGTCTGCTTGTTTTGCCTTCAAATCAATACCATAAAAAAAGTTAGTGAGTTTTTGCCTTGACAAATACGTCAAAATGAATCCATCTATGAAAAAACGTATTTTGTGATTTTTTGCAGTTAATGAATTCTTGCAATAAGTCGACGATTTTAATTTGATTAATGTCAATGGCTGAAGTGTGTTAGATGTACTTAGTTTGTAATAATTTTAGGGGAGCTATTTTGAATTATCGGTAGTTTAGGAGCTGGAGAGTAACTTAGGATACTTATTACCGCTAGCTATTTATAGTCGCCTCTGTGGTCTAGCGGTCCGGGTGTTGGACTTGACTGCATGAGGTCTCGGGTTCGAATCACGGGTCGGCCAACAAAAAAGGAAATTGGATTTTTCCAATTTTCTAATAAAAAAAAAGTTGGTCGGGATTGGAAATGTGCCCGGTTGGCGATAGGCTTGCCACCTATCACATTGTGGGACTTAGTGTCTTCGGCTAGTCGTGGGTGCCCTGGTTGTGCCTCTGACTACCTCTTCGGGGATATGGGCGTGAAGATACTTTTACTTTATTTAGATATAGACTCAGATCCTCAACGTAAATCATTTATAATTCAGTGAATTGAAAATACGTCTATGGAGAGTTTGGCAAAATATATCTTGTTATCTCTTATACCTGTGACTTTCATTATTGATATATTCAAAATAGGTACAAAGTCCTCTGTCAAAGCATTGAGATCCCTTACCAAAGTTCCTTTGAAAGGTATTACTTCAAAGCGCACCTAATTCAAACTTGCTCGAAACAATCATTAGTTTCTGATTACTAAGGACAAGTTTCTCTATAGTCCAGTTTTGATCCGGTATCCTTTGCAGAACAGACTATCTACCTTTATGCCAGGCAGCTCGTAAAAGGCTAGCATAGGCTTACCGCCACTAAAACCGTGACATCCTACTAGGTGGTAGAGTTTCGCAGCGACTCAACCGGATTGGTACCACCGCCTTACCTATTCCTGCCGCCATAACGTCATGACGTGTTCCGGTTCGGAGGTTAAGGTAGCCGGAAAACTAACTTTTACTCGAGTTCTTACATCCTAGCTTCAGGTTGGCAACGCACCATTACCACCTTTGGTGTCTTTAGGCGGCGTAAATTTCTTATCATTTGTATAGACGAGATATATCGCAATCGTTCGTCGTTCTGTTTGTATTGATCCATAAATATATGCATACATATACAGAAACACATTATTACTCATGCATTATGTTCACCTTACTAGACACTTGTGTTTGTGTGTTAAAAAACAATAATACACATATACATAATTTACAATATAATGTACATAAACACATAAATTTAAATATTTACATAAATATGTAACGTAATAATATACAAGTGCTCACTACCGCGTACTATATTCATAGCTACATGCATAGATACATACATATCTTTAAGCTGAGTCCCTAACGGGGTGGACAGAGAGTATCGAGTGCCAAAGCTCATGATCCTGACAAACCTGTCTGATTTCTTTCATCACCCTCATTCACATTCATTACCCTCTTTATACAAACACGCATGTTTCGGAGACGCTTGACACCAAACTCGGATAATATCTGGGCCGTCTGTCTCCGTAGCCCCGTCTGCCCGGGTACCTATATCCATTCACATTCGCATTGTATATCTACATAATAGAAAAACAAAAGACTTGTAACTGCCAAATGATGATTTACTTCCTTCATATACTTAAAATGTCTATCTTTGCAAATAATAAAACTGTAATCGAATATGTTTAAAAAAATGCAGTCGACTAAAAAGGTGCAGTCGAACACATTTTTAGAATGTTCGTCTGTCTGTATGTGACCTCTATTTAATCCCCATCTACTAAATCGATCGTAACAAAATTTTACTACAAGGTATAATAACAGAAACCAAACAACTTGAAATCCAGAATGTAGAAAAACATTTGAACGTTCAGGTCATCTTACATTTCAATTATCTTCATGCCAAGTCCCCGTGCACAGGTAACCAGAAATAATTTTAAAATGACATATTATGACATATAATGAGATACGTGTGTACATACCTACACTAACCGCGTGTGTCCCGCGTTAGTTCCGCCGCGTTTCCGCGTCGCAGCCGCGTAGGTGTGTATCGCGCCATTCATTTACTACAGCAGTGTGTCTAACGCTTTATCGCCCACTCGCTTTGCTTTCGCTTTGGGCGCTTTGGTCGCGTAGGTTAGGCCGAAGCCTTAGGCTACTTAACTTTTCTAGTCTATATTATTGACGAAAGTATACTCCATGCAAGAATAAAAATATAAAATGTAAAAATGCCTTTAGTCAGCTTATAGTGGCATTTAAGTAATCAATAAATATAATGATATAATATATCTTGCTCAGAAAAGACTGCTGTCTCAAGAATCATGTGTATGTGCAGTTATTACGCTAATATTTGAATTTGATAACGATAAGGAAGGTAATATAGATTATTATCGTGTACGAATTAGCATTCTCTTTGCTTAGACTTTGTGTTAAATTAGTAATGCTAATTGCTGTCTGGTTTTGAAAGAGGTCTGTCAGTTCTATAAAATTTTATTTGCACGTATATGTTTACGCTGTCTGATTTTAAAAAGCACATTTCTATATTTTCGTAATATACAGAAAGTTTTGCACGTTCTCACTGAAATCGAAAAAGATCTGTGTCAATCGTAAAAATATTCCAGCTTTTTTATGTAATAAGTCAGCGAATAAGCACCGGGTAAACTGATGGTAGGAGATAACCATGGTCTATAGACACCATAAATATTACAGATGCGTCGCTATCCTGTGGCCTATGCTGCAAGTCTACCGACTACCCTACCCTAGAGACCGGAACATGAGAGAGTAATTATGGTCACAGGAATTGTTACTTGTATTGTTATTTAACGCCCATATCCCCGAAAAGGTAGATAGATGCACAACCAAGGCACCCACGACTAGCCGAATACAACAAGCCTCACAATGTGATAGGTGGCAAGCCTATCACCAAACGGGCACATTTCTTTTTCTCTCGAGCAACATTTTTTCTTTTTGTTGCCCGGCCCAGGATTCGAACCTGGAACTTCACGCAGTCAAGTCCAACAACTGAACCGAAACACCACAGAGGCAATATTTTTCGGTAATTTCAATATGGCCGTGTTGGTCTGGGCTCCTTTGTAGAATCGACCATCTTCCTTCCTTGCCAGGCAGCTCGTAAAAGACGAGCATAGCCTTACCATCACTAACACAGTGACATCTCACTAGGTGGTAGAGTTTCGCAGCGATTCGCCCGGATTGGTACCACCCCCTTACCTATACCTGCCGCCATAACGTTACGACGTGTTCCGGTTCGGAGGTTAAGGCCGCCGGTAAACTTACTTCTGCTCGAAGCCTAACATCCCGGCCTCAGGTTGGCAACGCACCATTACCTTTGGTGACTTTAGGCGGTGTGAATTTCTTACCATCAGGAAATCCGTCTGCTTGTTTGCCTTCCAATATCATAAAAAATATCTTTAATCAAACCTATTTTAAAAATTGCTAGGTGAAAATAAATGTGAACTTTATATAGGATCCCGTATTTAGGTCCCTCTCCCCTGTAATTAAATAAGGCTCCCTACAAGCTATTTAAATTGCGTAACTCAATGTCTATTTTAGGATTTATAATGAAAAGGTCGTGGTGCACATCGCGTGTTCTTTGCTTTACTGTACTACATTTGTACTACTACCACATCACAGATATGAACAGTAGGGAAACCAAGATTAGTTGCCAAAATAATCACCTACACTTCTTTGGGTTGTCATGTTATTTTCATGAAGCAAATTTCATTAACTTAGTTTAGTAATAAGAAGGATAGCGCACATTGAAACGGGCCGGAATGCGGCGTATTACAATGGAATAATCCGTAGTTCGCTCTCATACACTTGGTTTCGAGCGACGCACACGATGGTGGGCCGCATCGTTTCAAATTTACGCGTGGCACGCCGCAGCTTCCGATGCGGTCTACAGTCCCCAAAAAGGAAAGTGAAACGATACTATTTATGTAAATTGAGGGGCTTGTGCTATTTTAACGCTAAAATTTTATACCATAGGCGTCACTTTCCATACTTGACTTTTTTAAGATACGATGCACGCCGACCCGTCATCAACAGTGTGCACTATCCATTATTACTCTTTAATTAATATTAACTAGACTAGATAGCGAATAAGCAGATTGCTATTTTGGCTGTGAGAAACAAATATTTCTAGTCACTTAAACACAAAAATGGGGAGGACTGAGGATAAGAGAAAAGAAACAGGTTTGTTACTAATCAACCACTCTTCCAGTAGTATAAATGTAACGCTAAAATTAAAAACTTCAATTTTCTCCGAAAAAACTTACATGTAATATAGCTAAAAACCATTTCGATCACGTCAGCTTTTAAACAAAAAAATCCGCATCAAAATCGGACTGTCATGTCCGTTTAAAAGTTATGATGCCACGGACAGACACACATAGACACGTTAAACTTATAACCCTCTTTTTCGATCAGGGTCTAAAAACTGCTACAAAGGTGTCTTGTTGTTTTGAAAGGGATACATTTTAAAAATGTATGAGTGTCTCTGCCACCCGGGGTTTATACATGTATGATACCTCTACAATCCACGTTCGTAGATAAATGTCACTTTCAGAATATATTAGGTGAAATTATGCGCCAGTAGTAGTATTAGACACCAGGTCACGTTCTTTAAACAACCTTTTCCAGGGAACGGTCAAAGTTATTACCCTGAGTCTACAAACATAGGTAATGTGTTCAACTCCTTCACATTACGAATAGTAATGTCGTTAATCCAATTATAGTAGTACTATTTAAATTATGTGCTTCGGCTTTACACTACTCTTTCAACCGACGAAAAAAGGAGGAGGTTCTCAATTGTATTTTTTTGTATGTATGTTACTCGATTATTCCGGTGTTTGTGGACGGATTTTCAAATTTTTTTAATTGAAAGCATACACTCCCGCGGTGGTCCCTTTACAATTTGGTCCAGGTCTACATTAGCATTCACGAGAAAACCACATATGTTCTATATTTGAAGTCGGTTTTTTTTCCAGTTTTACAGCGTTTAAATTATTATGCTTTATACTTTTGTTTTTAAATTGGCTGACCTCATCTAAATTTGAGCGAAATGATTAGTTATGAAATAACAACTCTATATAGATATCTTTAAAATACATTTGGATTTCCGAATCTTGACGAATATAGCCGTAGCGCATAATTTAAATAGTAGTACTGTAATGGGATACAACTTCTTCACATTACGAATAGTAATGTAGTAATCCAATTACTTGTTTTATAATTGACTAGCTGTTACCCCCGGCTTTGCTCGCATGGCAGTTAATATATGTACTGATTATAGCCCATTAATAGCCTAAAATTTCACCTTTTTAGGGGTAGAAGTTCTAGAAATGCTTAAATACGTATCTACTTATTGTTAATAAGTAGCCCGAAATAAACTTTCATGTTTCTTACTTAAAAAATTAGGGTCTTTCATACAAATTTGAAAGCCTTATTTCACCCCTTTCGGGGAAGAATTTCCAAAATTGCGTTCTTATTGAATGTCTACTCAATAAGATAACCCTAGTCATCAAATTTCATGGCTGTAATTCTAACAGTTTTTGCTTTTCGATGATGACTCACTCAGTCAGTCAGTTTTACCCCGTTTTCATCCGGGCTCCTTTGCAGAAACCATTTGCCTTCCTGCCAGGCAGTTTGTAAAAGGCGAGCTTAGGCTTACCGTCACTAACACTGTGACATCTGACTAGGTGGTAGAGTTTTGCAGCGACTCACACGGATTGGTACCACCGCCTTACCTATTCCTGCCGCCATAACGTCATGACGTGTTCCGGTTTGGAGGGTAAGGTAGCCGGTAAACTTACTTTTGTTCGAGGCCTAACATCCCGGCCTCAGGTTGGCAACGCACCATCACCACCTTTGGTGTCTCTAGGTGGCGAGAATTTCTTACCATCAGGAAATCCGTCTGCTTGTTTGCCTTTCTATAACATTAAAAAAAAAGATGAATTAGTCAGTCAGGACATGTTATTTTGTAAGTATAGATAAACGAAGGCGTTACTTTGCGTAAATCGATACTTAAATTCAAATAAAATTATTCAATTTGCCTGGAAATTTCAAATTATATAATTTTATTTAAATTTACTCGCTTTATGGTTCACTAAGTATCTTCACGCCCATATCCCCGAAGAGGTAGGCAGAGGCACAAACATGGCACCCACGATTAGCCGAAGACACTAAGTCCCACAATGTGATAGCTGGCAAGCCTATAGCCAACCGGGCACATTTCCAATCCCGAACAACTTTTTTTTATTAGAAAATTGGAAAAAGTCAATTTCCTTTTTATTGCCCGACCCAGGATTCGAACCCGGGACCTCATGCATTCAAGTCCAACAACTGAACCGCTAGACCACAGAGGTGACTATTTAAATGTTATAGCCTGGTGAAGTTGTCAAAACATCGCGGTTAACAACAAATTAGCCATTAAAAAAGACCTAAATGTTGTAGATATTATGTAGTTAAAGATTTTTGTTTTGTTTGATGTGATTTCTGTGGTCTAGTGGTCCCACGTCGGACTTGACTTGTGGAGGTCCCGCGTTCGATCCACGGGTCGGACTTATTATAGTATTTCATCATTATTTTAACAAAAATAACCTTACTCCGAATGGGATATTTGCCTGGTTGACGATAGGCTTGCCCCCTTTCACAATGTGGTACTACTACCCCTTCGGGAATATGAGCGTGAAGATACTTTCATACATACTTTCTATATTTATCCATGAGAAACCTGTAAGAATCATGGGAGTCTTTCTTCCCCGTATTTGTCCGGGCCCCTGAGTAAGCAAGTAGAATAGACCATCTGCACTTCACCCAGCGGCTCACCGATGCCTATATTGGTTGCGTGCCGTTGGATGGGTAAGAGGCCAGCATAAGTATTAAAATTACTTTAGCTACAGCACTTTAGCAGCTTTAGTACAGCTGTAGTGCCGCAACTCGCTTGATTCATCAACTTGCCTATTCCTGCCGCCGTAATGACTCATGTCATGTTGATCCTAAGGGTAGGATGACTGATAGACTTGCATAATAGGTCTAATATTCCGGCCATATTGTCTATGGTGTCTATTTGCCGTCGTTGTCTTTTCCTATAAGGAGACCCGTGTGCTTGTTCGCTAGCTTCTTACTTAAAAAAAAACAATAAATTAATAAAACTTCATATATTAATACGTGATGCCAAAACTTTGGACCCATTTTAACGAAAATTGTGCGGACACAGGAGCATAAAATTTAGCACGCTTATAGTAAATGTGTAGTAGAAGTGTAGAACGCTAATATTTATAAATAATAATGCTTTTAAAGTACATTAAATCAATAAATAAAACATTACCCACACTACCATGCATTTGACAAACACAAACAAATATATTGATGATAACGATAAAAGATCACAGATGGCGCCCTAAAAAGTTTGGAAGCAAAGTAATTGGTCTTGAAAAATTAAGATGGCGTTCTTATTATCAAGATATTAAAATTTATTATGGTCGAATTTCGACCAACGGGCGACCACTAGTTAAAATTAAAAGAATAAAAGAACTTAAAAAAACCTGTAATTATATTATTATTACAGTAAAATATTGCGAAGTTAGATAACCTTCATTTTCAAAAACGACACGTAAAGGCCCAAAGGCTTAAAGATTCAATATTTCATTGTGTATAATTCTACAAAAGTAAAATTTTACGAAATTCATAACGAAGCTATAGAAGACTGTATTACATTTCCACTCCGATGGGAGTAATTGTAACGTGTCTGAGATGTTCCGTTGTACGGAACGACTACAAATTCCGTTGAATCTAGACCACTTCACTTATAGTTATGCAAATTCAACATTACCAGCTTTTGAATTCATGTAAAACTGAATTATTTATCACTATATTATCTGTCTATTTGAAAAATACTAAAACGTTTTATGTTGTTAAACAGTTAAACTTAATTTAGAGTTTATATTTTTATGTGTTCCTAGATGGTTTTAAAATACTAATGACCGCCTCATCTGTCTCTCTCTTGGCTGTCTACACTGGCCGACTGCGAGGCTTTGATTCGATTCCCAACGGGGGCAGGCATTTGTGTGATGAACATTTAAATGACTGCATTTTTGGGTCTGGGTGTTTATTAAACTATTTATTTAACTATTTATATGTATTAGAATCGTTGACTAACACTCATATCACAATTACTTTGTGTAATTTAATTATATGCTTACTTTGGGGTTGGATTCAATTTGTTTAACTTGTTTAGGGATGCTTATTATTATTTATTTATTTCTATGTACTAGAATAGTTGACTAACACCAATAACATTAGAATATAATTTTCTTACATTGGAGTTAGATTAGATTTATGTAATTTATCCAGGGATTTTTATTAATTTATTTATGTAGCATAAAGCGAGCGATGATGTAATCTTAGGTATTCATTGTTATATTAAATAAATTGTCTGTGTTACAAGTGTAATCAAATTTATCATAGTTAGATCTACATATAAAGCTTTGTGTATTAAAAAGGTTTAAACAATAAGAATTAGGCAAAAACAAGGAAAAACAACATTTTGATTTTTCCCATACAAACTAAACGGGTGAAACAAAGTTCGCTGGGACAGCTAGTCTATATGTATGCAAGAAAGTCGTGTAAGTGACACTATTTATAATTCAACAACAACTGAACCGATTTGGTTGAAAAATGATGACGAGGTTACTTGGAAAAAGAAGACGGGTTACTTTTTGTCCGCTTCGACAGCGAGGAAATTAAGAAAAACAACATTTTAATTTTCATATGCAAACTGTACGAGTGGAAGGAAGAAAAAAAATTGCTTGCCTTACTTGAAGTTTACACATTTTTAGGGCAAAGAAAAATTTAACACTAATGCTTAATCTTGGGATTGTTGATCGATGCTGTATCTTCAAAGAAAAATTTTTAGGGCAAAGAAAAATTTAACACTAATGCTTAATCCTGGGATTGTTGATCGATGCTGTCTCGATATATTCGTTGTCATAGATTCAATAAGTGTAATTAATACAGTATTTTTTCATTGACATTTGACAAATTATATACTAAAATAATATTAACTTAAGGGAATACGGGAAGGACTGACACGAGGACTAGACTGAGGCGCGATCAAGGACGAATTAATCAAAGTACCGATTCAGATAAAATCGCACAAGTAATAATAGGAGGAAAGTATTTGTTTGAGTAAGATCACCGGCTACCCAAATTAAAATACGACAATGTTAAGCACAAGACAACGGGAATTGGCAATATGTCTCTACCAACTTCTGATCGCCGAGTTCGCCATTAAGCTATCAAAATCAGCACTATGTTCAAAGAGTTCGGTAATGATTACTATCGGTGAAGTTTGATAAATTTTACAAATGTTGAAGTGAAAACTTCCTTGGCGACGTTGCGCACTTTTTTTGGAATAGGTAAAAACTTCTAAACTCGCGTCGAGACACGTGACCTAACCGAAAATTCGTAAGACGATGCAGGGCGCTTGCGAGAATTCTCGTGTTGTCATGTTTGTGTACGATAGCGCAATCAATGGATATTGTATTCTACCACATAAATAATCGTACTGTCATACTGATAATTAAAGCATTTCGTGCAAAATTATTCCCTAACCATTCCAAAATATCAACGCACAACGTTAATGTTCAAGTTTTCACTTCCACCGGCACTCCCGGAGTGCAACCTGTCTTATTTTTTCTTTTGACGTTGTTCTCTACAAACGAGACTAAAACCTTTTTTACGCTTCATCACGATCCGTAATTTGTTTTCACTCGTCATGATAAGTTGCAGAAAATCTGAAAACATTGCGAAATGATAAAAGCTTTATCAAAAAATCTTAATGTAATAAAGAGCAAAGCCTCTTAATCATATTATATATAAAATTCTCGTGTCACAATGTTCGTTCCCGTACTCCTTCGAAACGGTTTTACCGATTCTCATGAAATTTTGTGAGCACATTGAGTGGGTCTGAGAATCGGCCAACATCTGTTTTTCATACCCTTGTGTGGCAAGGGTAAAAAAATTCAAAAAAAATTCGAAATTATTTATTTCTCTTACAAACAGTTTATCAGAATGTAATTCAAAACCAAATAACGAAGTAAGAGACTGGTGTCTGCAACTAGGATACCCTGTGCGAGCAGATCACCAGGCCCTACTTCAGATCACGGATACTATAGTATTCCTTTACACTCGTGTTAGAGAAACAAACAATTATAGTAAAAAATGAACAAAAATAAAATTTCAGTAATAATACAAGTAAATCGTTATTAATTTCATATTTCTACAAATACGTAAACAACAAATCCTACAATTTGATTACAAATCATTAATTAATGTTTTTATTATAAGTATGTATATCCTCAAATTTCATTTTTTTTTAAATAAAATTACAAAATTAATTATTACTGAGTGTGTGTATGTGTGTGAAAAAACGCTTAAGGGTGACTCGCCCCAAATTTTTTTACTAAAAACACATTAAAAATGTAGCAAAACAACGTCTGCTGTGTCAGCTAGTATAGTATAGTATAGGTTAACAAACAACAAAGGCTTTTGAGATGGAGTCCATTTGAGAGTATTATGCCATTTTTTTGGTGATTATATTTCAATAAAACGTGTTTCAGGTTTATGGAAAATTTAGATAATGTGAGAGATACTAGTTGTTGCTCGCAGCTTCACCCATGTCCCGTTGACATTTCGCGAACTTCATTATAAAAGCGGTTTATAAAGGTGAAGAAAGTTGTAAAAGATAAATGAGAGAAATTAACAGCTTTCTCCTATTTCAAAAGTTAGTATAGTTAAAATAGTAAGAATTATTTAAAGACATCGCTCCATTGCGTAAGCAGGACAAATAAACATACAAAGAAATAAATATTTTCGCATTTACAATGTTAGTTGAGATGACGATTTTTCTGTTACAGAGAACAGATTATATATGGTTTATGAGAGCGTATTTGACTTTTTCAAATAAATAAATATCCCTGGAAAAGTCACACAAATTTAATCTAACGCCAAAGTAAGCAAACTATATGATTGTATTATGAGTGTTAGTCAACGATACTAATACATAGAAATTCATAAATAGATACCCGAATAAATATAATAAACACACAGACTCGGAAAAACAGACATCTATGTTTGTCACACAAATGCCTACCTCTATCGGGAATCGACCAAAAAGCTCAAATTGCCAGCTTTTTAAACCAAATGTAACATTAAAAAAATTACTATTTTTTAATTATGTAGCATCTTAATAATTGTAAATCGATATCAATATTAATGACAAAATTACAGATGGATTTTAATCTATTTATGCAACACTTGTGCTAATTCTCATAGAAATTGTAGATCGAGGTTGTTAACGATTTGCAGGGGTTTATTGTAAAACTATCTTTAAAATATCACCTCTGTGGTCTAGTGGTATTGACATTAAATACATGAGGTCCCGAATTCAATTCCCGGTTCGGACAACTCAAAAATTGTGTTTATTTCATTTTCTAATAACTTTGCATAGGATTGGACAAGGCTCCGGTTGGGGAAAGGTTTGGTTATTATCACATGGTGGGACTAAATACCTTCGGTTACTCGAGAGTGCCCTGTTTGTACCTTTTCCTAGCTTTTGGGAATACTTTAAGCATACTTACCTACAACATTACATATCTCAAAAAAAGTATTTTTACGCCCGTATCCTTAAAGAAGCAGGCTGATGGCATGGCATTAACGACTAGCCCAAGACCCTACGTCCCACAATGTGATTGGTGCACCGGGTGATAATCTAACCCCGGACAACATTATTTGTTAGTTGAAAATTTGAAAAAATACATTTTATTTTTGTTGCGCAACCCGGGGATCTAAACCGGGACACCGTGTATTCAAGTGCAATACCGAAGCGCTACTCTACAGAGGCGATCCTCTATACTAATATCCTAAAGAGGAAATGTTTGATTATTTGTTTGTTTTGAAATGAATAGGCTCCTAAACTACTGGACTGATTTAAAAAATTCTTTCACCCTTAGAATGCTACAGTATCTCTGAGTGACAAAGGATTTGTATCATCAAAATCGGTGCGGTAGAAGCCAAGTTACGCAGGCGAAGCTGAGTGAAACTGCTAGTCTAATATATAAAAAATTCTCGTGTCTCCTCCGAAACGGCTTGACCGATTTTGATGAAATTTTGTGAGCATATTGAGTAGGTCTAAAAATCGGCCAACATCTATTTTTTATAACCCTAAGTGATGAGGGTGAATCTTTTTCATACACCTTAGTGATAAGGGTGACTCACCCCAATTTTTATATAGCAGAACAACGTCTGCCGGGTCAGCTAGTATATTTATATATATATTCTAGAATAATACTAGTTATAGAGCGATCGGGGCGAGGACGCGGCCATGGCACGGTCATGGCCGAACCACTCGTGGATACCGATTCAAACAATGAAACTTCAGGCTTGTTGATGAAGCTAAATTAGAGGGAACTCAATTCAACCAAAACTCACTTCAGGTTACAAAATAATTTTGTTTTATGACCGGTTCCTATGATCGAGAAATGAGTTGTTCTGATTACGGATGGTAGTACGATTAGTTAGATTGCAAACAACGGTTGCTCGTTTTCGATGGTTAAATCTAACCCTTTTTTGAATATATGAATAACGCCGTTTTGACCGTGTTGGTCTGGGCTTCTTAGTAGAATAGATCATCTGCCTTTCTGCCAGGCAGCTCGTAAAAGGCAAGCATAGGCTGTCCGTCTCTAGCACAGTGACATCCTACAAGGTGTTAGAATTTCGCAGCGACTCGGGATTCGGGAGAGTCGGGATTGATACCACCGCCTTAACTATTCCTAACGTCAATGCTTGCCCTTAACGTGTTCCGGTTCCGAGGATAATGTAGCCAGTAAACTTTCTTTTTGCTCTAGACCTAAGATCCCGGCCTCAAGTTGACAAAGCACCATTACCACCTTTGGTCCATCTCCGTCTGCTTGTTTGCCTTCCATTTTCAGAAAAGAAAAATAAAATAACGCTTCGTTACTTTAGAGCAAACTACGAATGGTTAAGTTTACGGATTACTTTTCATTGATTATAGAAAAATTAGACAAATCACAAAAAATTTTCTAGACCTTAAGTAATACTTATTTGCATATAAATTCAATTCATATTATACCATGAATACCAATACCATGAATTGTACGACTAATGCCCGGTTCCTATAATCAATGAATCGTAATCCGTCAGCTAAACCATTTGTAGTTTGTTCAAAAGTAACGGAGCGTTACCAATATTTTCAAAAAAATTTTAGAATCAATAGTCGGAAATAAGCAACCGTTGTTAGTAATCTTACTAAGCGTACAAAATACTACCATCCGTTATCAAAACGACTCGTTTTTTGAACATAGGAACCGGGCATTAGCGAACTTTGTACCTCCTTGATTTTATGACATTCTACAGAACCACTTATCGGGTTCATTTAAATACATCGATAAATATATTCATATACCTGGACAAGTTACCTTAAGTAAGGCTTGCCGTCACTAGCACCGTGACATCTGACTAGGTGGTAGAGTTTCGCAGCGACTCACCCGGATTGGTACCACCGCCTGACCTATTCCTTCCGCCATAACGTTTTCCGGTTCGGAGGGAAAGGTAGCCGGTAAACTTACTTTTGCTCGAGGCCTAACATCCCGGCCCCAGGTTGGCAACGCACCATTACCACCTTTGGTGTCTCTAGGCGGCGTGAATTTCTTGCCATCAGGAAATCCGTCTGCTTGTTTGCCTTCCAACATTATAAAAAAAAAAGTTACACAAATTAAATCTAAACCTAAAGTAAGCAAATTATATGCTTGTGTTAGGGGTGTTAGTCAACGATACTAATACATAGAAATATTTAAATAGATACCAGAATAAATTTATTAAACACCCAGACCCGGAAATGCAGACATCTAAATGTTCATCACACAAATGCCTGCCCACGTTGGAAATCGAACCAGAGCCTCGCAGTCGGCCAGTGTAGACAGCCAAGAGAGAGAGAGAGACAGATGAGGCGGTCATTTGTATTTTAAAACCATCTAGAAACACATAAATATAATTTTTAACATGTCCCCTGTGGACTAGCGGTCCAGGTGTTGGACTTGACTGCATGAGGTCCCGGGTTTGAATCCCGGGTCGGGCAACAAAAACATTTTCTAATAAAGAAAATGTTGCTCGAGATTGGATATGTGCCCGGTTGGCGATAGGCTTGCGACTTATCACATTGTGAGACTTGATGTCTTCAGCTAGTTATGGGTGCCTCTGCCTACCTCTTCGGGGATATGGGCGTGAAGATACTTACTTTTTTGTCAGTCCTGCCGTTTAGGAGGAGATAGCTAATAAAAACTCACAGTAGAATTATATACATTACATTAGATCCAATATGTGTCACTTGTCCGAGGACTTTTATTTATTTTGACCTGTAAAGCATCCGTGCCCAAAAATGTACATTCATCGTACAAATGGCCTCGTCTATGATTTCCGTGGATATATTCCCTTAATCATCAATTATGTTTCGCATGAGAAAACCTTTGGTGCGGGCGTACTAGACCCAAATCAAAATAGCGTTTTATAAAATTTGCTTTCTGCTTGCTCCCCAAATAGTGTTATTTCAAAAACTTAACATGTAGCAATTCGAAATATCGAAAGAAATATTGACGGGTTGTAATTTTAGTTGTTTCGTAGAACGTAGGATTCTGTATAGAGGGGATCAGACAAATAATTTTTTTTATTAAAGGTATTTGAAAAAAATGTATATTCAAGCCATGTCCCAGAAGAGATCGGCAGAGGAACAACCAGGGCATCCACGACTAGCAGAAAACACTAAGTCCCACAATGTGATAGGTGGCAACTCGGCATATATTCAATCCTAACTAACATTTTTTCTTTTATTAGAAAATTGCAAAAACCACGATTTTGTTTTCTTGTCCGAATCAGGAATCCATTCAATCCGGCACCTCATGAAGTCATGTCACAGTGATAAATTGTAGATACCTACATGTAGGTATTTTCAAACTTTTATTTTTCCATTTCACCTTGTTTTGGACAAGAATGTAAGATACATAACTCGTTAACGTAATGTAAGAGATTTGCAGTACTATGTGAATGCTCTTCTAGGTGGAGAGGCAGCCCTCTGCCCGTTTCTTGCTATGCTCATGAGTGTCTGAAAAAAAGCCGTGTAGATATTCCAGAAAGAAAGATAGAAAGCTCTGTACTGCTAAAAAAGAACAAATAAAAAACGACGGGTTGCAATCCGGTAGCGCCGACAAAAGCGAAAACTTGAATAATAACTTTGTTCCTCTTTTGATATTTTGGAATGGTTAGGGAATAATTTAGCACGAACTGCTTTAATTTTATCAGTATGAAAGTACTATCATTTATGTGGTAGAATACAATATTCATTTATTGCGCTATCGTACACAAACATGACAACACGAACATTCGCGCAAGCGCCCTATGCCGTCTTACGAATTTTCGATTAGGTCACGTGTCCTGACGCTAAAGAATTTTTTCACTTCAATTGTTGATAAAATTAGTTATCACTTTGAATTAAACACTAAATTTGTCTTTTATGATTTTAGTTCTCAAATTTTGAATTTATATTTCAAAACTTGAAGTAGAACAAAATGTCTAATTTCTTGTTAACATGGAAAATGTGACAAACTCTATTACATTAAAGTTTTCGAAATTCCTTTTGAAATTACACTAAACTTTTTATAGAAATGTATTATGTTTGTACCTCACAAATAGCGAGAAACTCGGAGCGGCAAAAGTTTTGTGAATAAAATTTTTCACTACATTCGCGTCCGTTGGAATTTCATACTGAATTTTTCAGCGTCCTTATATTTTATTTTGACAGAAACTCGGGGTAATATTTGTATGACAACATCATATAAAATATTTATGTTGATATTTAACTAAACATGTTGAAACTGTAATAAGGTACTGGATATGTATTTTCCTATTTAAGAATTTTAGTTATTTTAGCTAATAGCTTAGCTAAATTTAGCTGTACTTCCTCGTACGCCAATCATTATTTTCTTTCTTTCTTTAGGTTTTGGCATTCACGTTAGTATTTTGCCATTAGTCAAGTAGAAATTTGAATCAAATTGACCAAAATCGGGATTCAATTATGATTAGCCACAAGTCAAAAGTCGTGAATAAGTCATGTCAGGGTCTTGGGTAAAGCGGTGGCCTCATTACTCAAGCTCATGTAGTGAGATTTGGCGTTATTTGTGCACATTCACTGAACAAAATTGTACAAAATGCCACTAAAATTGACTAATTTCACCCAATATAAACACAAAATGCAATTATTATGAAAAAACATCTTTTCTCTCGAGAGCGCCAAAACTCCCACCCAGCATTCAATTTTGGATTTACTACTTCGAGGACTGATTTTTGACAAAAAACGACATTTTTCAAGAGTTTTCAGAAATTCGTGACAATTTCCGTGTTACGATTTCGAATAGAAACAAAAGGGGAATGAAGTCACATACTTCATTCTTCGAAATTACGTATCATCGAAAACATATTTATCACTAACTACATTAAAGCGTGTTCACGTTACAAACAATTTGATTCGCCGAATTATAATTTCAAAAACTTAATTCTTGAAGTTTAATTTTAGTTTCTTGAAGTTCTATTATATGATAGCCCTATGTAGATGTATGTATCCTATGTAGAATAGACCATCTGCCTTCCTTACCAGGCAGCTCGTAAAAGGCGAGCATAGGCTCACCGTCACTAACACCGTGACATCTGACTAGGTGGTAGAGTTTAGCAGCGACTCGCCCGGATTGGTACCACCGCCTTACCTATTCCTGCCGCTATAACGTCATGACGTGTTCCCGTTCGGAGGGTGAGGTAGCCGGTAAACTTACTTATGCTCGAGGCCTAAAATACCGGCCTTAGGTTGGCAACGCACCATTACCACCTTTGGTGTCTCTAGGCGGCGTGAATTTCTTACCATCAGGAAACCCGTCTGCTTGTTTGCCTTCCCATATCATAAAAAAATAGCAACAATAGTTTGGTTATGTAGAATATTATAAACGTTGATTAAAGCTAAAAAACGTTGGTTAAAATCAAACGGTATATACGGTTATAAATACGACTTCTATCAAAGGTGAAAAATTTGTTAAATTGATCAAATTTCACCGATAGTAATCATTACCGACCTCGCTGAACATAGTGTTGATTTTGATAGCTTAATGGCGGCCAGCGAACAGAAGTTGGCAGAGAGACAAATGACCACATAAGTTATATCCCGAGTACCAATATTCCACGTTTTGAACATTCAATAATGAAATGGTTATCGGTTTTAAGATGTTGTATTAATTTAACATTTACACGATATTTTCAATCAACAGTTTTAGAATAAACATTTTTTAATGATAATGAAAGGCAAACAAGCAGACGGATCCCTTATAAGATCCTCCTCATGCAAGTGGCCCTTATTGATCTAACTATTCAAGCTATAACTTCACAAATGTTTCAACTAAGTTAAATATGTCGCTTAAACGTTATCACTTTATGAACTTTATAATGAGATATACCTAACAGCGTAAAAAAGGAGAAAAGTAATGATTGGTGAATCCATTTTTACCTTACTTAAGACGGTAGCGAAGCGGCCTATCCATACATTTTGCTTTAAGTATATATTGTGAAGATAGAGCTTGTAGAGTTATAGTGTGTTAAGTTTTGTTTGGCATTAATTTTATGAAAGTATCTTCACGCCCATATCCCCGAAGAGGTAGGCAGAGGCACAACCAGGGCACCCACGACTAGCCGAAGACACTAATGGCCGATTTCACCAAGAGCCCCTATACTTTAGGGGACCTTTTAACGTTACTTACGGGACTGTTTCCATATAAAACAGTCCCCTAAATAGCGTTAAAAGTCCCCTAAAATATAGGGGCTCTTGGTGAAATCGGGCATAAGACCCACAATGTGATAGGAGGCAAACCTATCGCCAACCGGGCACATATCCAATCCCGAGCAACATTTTTTTTATTAGAAAATTGGAAAAACCCAATTTTCTTGTTGTTGCCCGACCCGGGATTCGAACCCGGGACCTCATGCAGTCAAGTCCAACAACTGAACTGCCAGACCACAGAGGCGATAATTTTACGACGATTACCTATTAATTTTAGTTTGCGCCAATAGAATTGCCGCAATAATTTAGATTATCTTCTAATTTAGCATAACATAATATTATGTAAACATTCATCGACGCCATATTTGTAACATTTCATTATCCAGATTTGCCTAATTAACATAAGATTTACTAATGACAAACAAAATATCAAATATTCACAAACTAAATTTGTAGGGATTATTACTAAAGGATTTATGTTTCGTTTCAAATTGATACAAACAACATTATGGTTTGTTTAATTCATACTACATACGTCACACTATAATTTTTGCGTTTTAACATTTGAAATTCAAATTTCGAATGTTAAAACATTCGAAACTTAAACATTCGAAATTAAAATTGTTCCAAGTAGCAAGAAGTATAAAACTTTTGGTGTGCCCCATGAAATAATAATTTAATTGATTATATTTCTTTCCTGTTACAACATATTTTAAGCAAAGTATAATAAAGGAGGACGTAATTTTTCCTACGTCTATTTTTTTGCGTTAACCGTTTTCTCTGTCATTTGTAAGACGATTTTAAAAACCTTTTTTATTTCAAAGGACGCTTTCGCGGTGGGGACACATTGCCGCCGAGTCTGGATCAGATGGTCAGAACCCATGTAGTTCCAGAATTTCTCTTATGAACTTGTCGCCTTTTTCCTCCAGCGGTCTGGTGTTGGACTTGACGTCATGAGGTCCCGGGTTTGAATCACAGGTCGCTCATCAAAAAAGAAAACGTTTTTTTCCAATTTTCTATCAAAAAAAATCATCCGGGATTGGATGTGTGTCCGGTTGTCGATAGGCTTACCGCCTATCACATTGTGGGACTTGGTGTCTTCGGCTAATCGTGGGTGCCCTGGTTGTGCCTCTACCCACCTCTGAGACACTACTTTTTATATATGTTCTGTTACACTTGCATCATTGGCTTACACTCCAGCCACAGGATAGCGACGCACCTACAATATCTATGGTGTCTAAAGACTACGGTAGTCTCTTACCATCAAAAGAGCCGTATTGCTTGTTTTCTGTCTATTCATATAGAAAAAATCTAGTAGTAGTGGTAGCACATTTTGATTTTTCATGTTTTTTAATAGGTTATTTTTAAACAATATAATTTTCTTCCAACCGAATGCGCATCACAAAGTGTATTAGTTTAGTGGGTATGTACTATTTCGGACACTAGAGATTCTACTATTCGCCATTATCGTGTTCCAATTTGACGGTTAGAGTATCCATTACAGATACATTCCAGCCATGAGATAGTAATAGTATTCAAAAGATCTAAATGTTTGTCGTTTCAATCTTAGTAAAAAAAATATTCAAATTATTTCATGATAATTTAAAAAATATCGTGACCGATATTCAAATAGCTTAGTGAAAATTAAATAAAAAAAAACATCACATAAATTTTACCAATTGGTATAGACTACGTTCGGTAAGTTACGTGTCGAAATCTATGGTACTTTTGGTCTAAAATGAGTTTCTCTTAGTTACCAACAGAGGCGCTGTTCATAGTTTTCATACAAATAATTTACATAGACAGTAGAAAATATAGTAAACTTGACAAGCCGTAAACTCATGGTAAGGGCTCAGATATTCACATCAGTTCGTGATTATTCAAAAATTTATTATCACTGATAGTCAAATTTCTTCTTGATAATTCAAAAATTTATCGTCACTGATATTCAAATTATTTCATGATAATTCAAAAATATAACATCACTGATATTCAACACATTGTGATAATTCAAAACTTTATCATCACTGATATTACATAGTTATAATTCAAAACTTTATCATCACTAATAATCTAATTTCTTGTTGATAACATACATATATACATATCTTCACGCCAAGTCCCTTACAGGGTAGGCAGAGAGTATTGAGTGCCAGACCTCACGATCCTGACAAACCTGTCTTGCTTCCTTCACATTCATTACCCTTCTTCTTGATAATTCAAAAGAAATATCATTGTTAATATTCAAACTACTTCGTGATAATTCAAAAATGTGTACCTTTACTCAAAAGTCACACAAATACAAGATAAAATGGGAAGGGTTTACAAAATGGATGTCTACCTTTTTATAGCTTAACGTTATTAGCAAATTCATGGGTCGATGGTTTGTGGGACAGTGGTGGCGCACCACCAAACCCGCCCCGACGTGCGTGCTTTCGCGAGCTTTCTATTATTAACCCAGAAATATTTCTGTACTAACCGTGTATATTCGAAAAATGAATTTAATATTACTGTTCCTGTACTGTGAGTTAAAAATTACATAGCAAAACATTAAAATTTAAACAAAAAAACAATATATTAGTAATAAAGTGCGTGCTTTCTCGAGCTTTCTGCTATTAACCCAGAAATATTTCTGTACTAACCGAGTATATTTGAAAAATGAATTAAATATTACTGTTCCTTTACTGTGAGTAAAAAATTACATAACAAAACATTAAAATTAAAACAAAAAACAATATATAGTTAATAAAGTGCGTATTTTCGCTAGCCTTCTGATATTAACCCAGATATTTCTTTAGTAACGGTGTACAGTCCTAACATTGTAAGTTACAAATTAATAACTGTTATTAAAACTTTTTTATTTAATAATATATGAAAAAGTTAATATGATTATGAAAAGAAAAATGAATTAAATATTACTTGTCTTCTTCTTAGTTATAAATTTAAAACTACCAACAAAATGTATTTTTGTTTAACCATATGTTGTAAAATTAATACGGTTATGATAAAGTACTTGATTTTGCTAGATTTCAGTAATATTATTGTGCTAATATTCTATAGTCTATATTCTTATAAAAGATTACAATTTCATTTGTGATGTGGATTAATAATTTAACCTAACAAAACATATTGTATGTGTGACGTTAATGTGTATTAAAATGTATTATCTTATTTATTATAATCGCCTCTGTGGTCTAGCGGTTCAGGTGTTGGACTTGACTGCATGAGGTCCCGGGTTCGAATCCCGAGTCGGGCAACATAAAGAAAATTGAGGTTTCCAATTTTCTAATAAACATTGCTCGGAATTGGATATGTGCCAGGTTGGCGATAGGCTTGTCACCTATCACATTGTGGGACTTAGTGTCTTCGGCTAGTCGTGGGTACCTTGGTTGTGCCACTGCCTACCACTTCGGGGATATAAGCGTGAAGATATTATAATAATATGACGGCAGGTAATGTACCTACAGACACATGCATTTCTTCACTTCAGACTCGTGAATTAAAAGTTTAGAGTTCTTCTGGGAAGATATGTGTACCTGACATTAAATGTAATACAATCTGCTTTTATATTAAACTAGCTGTTCCCGCGAACTTCGTTCCGCCCGTTCCGATTCGAACCCGGGACTGACGCACCTCAACAACTGAACCGCTAGACTAGACTAGACACAGGGGCGATCATATTTTTTGCTTACTATTTTTGTCCAGGGACAAAAAACGTCTATCTTCTATGTTTATTATCATTATCATCCTGTGGTGTAAAATAAAATATTGTTATTAAACATAACATATTCATACAGTTCGTAGACCAACCAATATTGACCGCTCAACATTTTATTGCACTTAAATTTTACTACCTAATATTTGGAAGACGAGAAAATTTGTTTCCTTTACGACACCATTTTCCAAATTACGGTAACTTTTACAGCTTTTTATTACTACAAATACACTCCATTCATTTTAATGTTACATAAACGCAATTGGAAATGTAATTTAGGTTATTATTTTACTTATTTCTTAATTTAGCATTTGTTTTACTGCCTCTTTTTTTTGGATACACAAATATTTTTTTGTTTTTATTTTATCTGAAAGGAGCTAGGTGCTTTTTTTCGATGATCTTATTTTGATTTGATCAAAATTGGACTAGTAGTTTTTGTGTTATACTTATCTGTACTTTTTGCTAATCGCAATACTTTAAAGTAACAGAAATTGGGTAGTATTATGTAACAAGTAGAATGAGGAAAATAACATTAGTTTTTCAGTTATACTTAGTTGTGCTTTTTTCTAATCGCAGTAACAGAAATTACTTGTTACATAATACTTTTGTATTATGTAACAAGTAGAATAAGGAAAATATATAATACATCTAGACATGTTAGGAATCCTGAAATTAATACTCTGCATTTTCGGACTGTCAATTGGAAAAGGTTATTTATGATTTCGAAAACGAATACATTATTTTAAATAAATATTTAGAAAGATATTTAAGTGAACGAAAATACTCTGCATTTTTGAATAGTCAAATAAAAACTGTTACGGTTCAAATATAAATATCTAGAACGATATTCAAACGAATGACAAAATTCTCCGTTTTTGGTTAGTGACCTGAAAAGGGTTACGAATGTAAATATTGCGAACGATATTCAAATGAACGAAAACCGATATTGTGCTTATAGTGTAATAATATTGTGTTGGTTATACTTTTAAAATTGGTGAATGAAATGTGACTAGTGAATAAGTGCTGAAGATTGTGCTATCAAGATGTTCAGCAGCGGTGAGACGCCATTGATGACGCCGGATGGCTACAGCAGTATTTCACAAGGTATTTTTTTTATTGAAAGGAAAAGAAGGTGATGGGATTTTGGAGCCATCTAGAGAAAAAGCGGTTGCAGTTTTTTAATTTTTGTGATCCTATATATTATAGTAGTGGTAGTATCTTCATGTCCATATCTCCAAAGATGTAGGCGGAGGCACAACCAGGGCACTCACGACTAGCCGAAGATACCGAGTACCACAAGTTATAGGTAGCAAACCTTTTGCCCACCTGGCACATATCCAATACCAGGCAATGTTATCCTTATTAGAAAATTGAAAATATACATTTTTTTATATTTTGTATATTTTTGAAGTTATACTTCTTTTGGCGTGTTAGGAAAAAATGATGAGGGTAAATTTTTACGATGCGCGCGCGTCACGAAAAACTGACATGATGCGCGCGCACTTATAATAAAACTTTTAATGTATTAAATACCTTTTTTCTATGGTTAGTGTCATTCTGTCTACAAATGTAAAATAAGGCAAAAGATAAAATTTTTAAAAAGATTTTTATCTTATTACGCCGAAGAAGTATAACTTCTAACGCGTGTACATAAATACACACACATTTTTTTTGTTTCTGAACCCGGGAATCGAATGCGTTACCTCAAGAAGTTATGTCCGATTCCAGACCGCAGACCACAGACGCGATTCTTTTAGATTGTGTAAAATTAGACTACTTTGAGGCATTTTGTAAAATTATATTCAGATAAAGTGCACCAGTGAAATCTTCATAAAAAATTTAGTGTAGTTATCGTGTCTTTCCTACTTGCCGCCAAATTTCTCCAAATGAGCTTGATTAATGAGGCCACCGCTATACTTTAAACCCTAAGATGACTTTGTGTGACTTTCTATGACTAATTTTTGGTAATATACGCCGCATTTTGTTAAAATGGATAACTTGATGCAAACTTGAACTTGATTATTGGCAGATACTGATGCCAAAAACTAAATACATACATACGTACACACATATTTTCACGCCAAGTCCTTTACGGGGTAGGCAGAGAATATTGAGCGTCAGACCTCACGATCCTGACAAACCTGTCTGGCTTCCTTCACATTCATTTCCCTTAATTACATTACCCTACATTTACATTAATTTGTTAATTTACATACCAAAGCAGATTTTATCGAACGAAAGTATATGTTAGACCCAGGTGTTATAAGTTAAAGGTTAAAGGTTAAGGGGTTAAAGTGGGAATAAGAAGGAGCGTTAATAAATTCTATAGAATCTTTTACCCCGGGGAACACACGAGGATTTTTTATTCCCCGTGTTGCTCGGGGCACCTTTGCATATTAGACCATCTGCCTTCCTGCTAGGCATCTCGTAAAAGGCGAGCATAGACTTACCGTCACTAACACCGTGACATCCTACTAGGTAATAGAGTTTCGCAGCGACTGGCCCGGATTGGTACCACCGCCTTACCTATTCCTGCCACCATAACGTCCAATGCTTGCCGTTGAAGTGTCCCGGATCGGAGGGTTATATAGCCGGTAAACTTACATTTCTCGAGTCCTCAGGTTTCTGGCCTCAGGTTGGCAACGCACCATTACCACATTTGGTGTCTCTAGGCAGTGTGAATTTCTTACCATCAGGAAATCCGTCTACTTGTTTGCCTCCCATTATTATAAAAAAAAGAAAAGGCATCACATTTGCTGGCAGCTTTTGTTGTTGCAGATATTTATGAGCAGTGGTGACTTTATTCTATTGGCCTGTCTGATCTTGCTTATATTTACATACATCGCCTATAGTCTAATGGTTAAGATTTGACTTGACTTCTCGAGGTACTCGATTCAATTCCCGGGTCGGGCAACAAAAAACAAAACGTGGTTATTCCAATTTTCTAACAAAAAGATATTACTCGGGATTGTATATGTGCCTATGGGCTTTACAAGAGTTAGGGAGAGTTACAACCAGGGAATAGTTGAAACTCTACCTAACTCTTCTAAAGACTAACGACTAGCCGAAAACACTGTCTCATAATGTGATAGGTGAATAACCTTTCTCCACATATCCAATTATTTTTGTTGCTCGACCCGGAAGACACCCGGAACCCCATGTAGTCAAGTACAACAACCGGACCGCTATACCACAGAAGCGATATATGGATATACAGGGGACCTAGTTATAATTACTATTTTATCAGCTACTTTTCCGTGACGTATGAGCTACGTTGGTGGACAAACAGCCTTATGGTACGACATATTACATAGAGATATTATTAATTATATCTGACCCGGCCGGTACGCATTGATTAATTATGATGACCTTTAACAGTTATATAATGATTACTTTACTGCTTCTAAATTCAACATATATTTAATATTTTTAATCCTGTGCATGGTTTTCTATTCGTCGGCTTACCATTGCTCTAGTTCTTGCTTGCGGCTTCACATCTTCAAGGTACTTATATTTTATGTGAGAACCCAATATATATAACTCAATATATATGTTTATCTATACTTGAAATAATTCTTAAGAAGAGTGAGCTCTAGAAATTTAAGATATTTACAAAAATATATCTGCAATAACTAGAAAAGAGCAGTAGATGGAACACGTTTATAGAAATTTTAGAATTATTGTGTACTGAAATGTGACTGATATGTACCTATTTTGTAAAATTAAAAATGATGGTTGTGTGCGTGCAGGTGTGTGTGTCTGTGTGTGTATATGTGTGTATGTGTGCGTCAGTGTGTGCATGCGCGTCTATGTGGGCGTGCGTGCGCTCGTGTGTGTATGTATATGCGTTGTTTGTGTGTGTGTTTGTGTGTGTGTGTGTGTGTGTGTGTGTGTGTGTGTGTGTGTGTGTGTGTGTGTGTGTGTAGGAATACAAGAAGAAAAAAGACTTTTTAATAACAAGCTAAAGTCCTTTCATACCTTTTTAAGATTTTGATATTTAATATCTAAAGTTATTGTGGGAATGTCGCTATCTTTAGACACCACAAATGTTAATATTGTGTCGATGTCTGATGAGGTATTAGGGCTTATGTATTAATCTACTATCTATGTAACTCTGTGGATTAGAACACGATAGTGCAAGGCACTGACTAACCAGACAAGTTGTTCTGTGGACCTATACAATCAGTATTGCCAGTACTAACCTAACCTAAGCTTGTATCTTAAAAACTACCAGATAGTCCAAAGTTATATATAGTATGTATAGAAGTAGTTATATATAGTCATAGCTGACCCAGCCAATTTCGTATCGTTTGACAAATATGCTTCGACAGTAGCGCAGTCTGTCGGATCCGATGTGAAACATTCCAAAATCAACAACGACTTATTGTTAAAATAATAATTAAAAATAACATTTTCCAGTGGACCAAATTGTGAATCTAAACTATTCTCGAATTCCCTTGCACACGCACAAAAATTTTCATCAACATCGGTCCAGCCGTCTAGAAGGAGTTCAGTGACATACACACTCACAGAAGAATTATATATATAAAGATTATATTATCTTATTAATATATTTATCAGTATAATATAGGGGTTAGTCCGGGTCAAAAAGTCGAAAGAACGTCTAAAGACTAAATTCTGCACAGGGAACCCGACCAAAACGTGGATGTCTAATCTCGTGGAAGACCGTTGGTTGTGAAGAAACGTCCTGACATATTATACCGTCACGTTGTTAATCACAAGAGACTCGACCGCTCCTGATTTATTAATTATTATGACAATGGACAATTAAACAATGATTTATACATGTTAGGGTAAATGTTTGAGAATCAGGGTTTTTATACGATTATTAGGCTATATACAAAATTGCGTTTTTTTTTTAGAAAATATTTGAAATGTTATTGTAACATTTATTATTACACTCATTTTATTCCAAGTACTCGTAAATTATTTTAGGAGTTGCTTTTTATGTGATCTGAATTTTGATGTGGCTTTGAATTTGGTTTTTGGTACTTGAATTTTTTGTTTTTTTATTATTTATGATTTTATGATATTATGGAAGGCAAACAAGCAGACGGATTTCCTGATGGTAAGAATTTCACGCCGCCTATAGACACCAAAGGTGGTAATTGTGCGTTGCCAACCTGAGGCCGGGATGTTAGGCCCCGAGCAAAAGTAAGTTTACCCGCTTCCTTACCCTTTGAACCGGAACACGTCAACGACAAACATTGGATGTTATGGTGGCAGGAATAGGTAAGGCGGTGGTACCAATCCGGGCGAGTCGCTGCGAAACTCAACCTCCTAGTAGGATGTCACGGTATTAGTGACGCTAAGCCTATGCTCGCCTTTTACGATCTGCCTGGCAGGAAGGCAGATGGTCTATTCCGAAAATGAGCCCGGACCAACACGGGGGGAATAAGATAATAACCTACACTCGTCTGTTAGTTACGTTGACACCCCCAGTGTTTTATTTATCTCTAACTAAAGGCGCTTTGCCCACATATATCCTACTAATATCATAAATGCCAAAGTTTGTGAAAATGGATGGATTTTTGATAACTTTTCACGCAAAAACTGTTGAACGGATTTAGGAAACTTTACTACGATTTGCAAAAAAAAACTAGCTGCCTGGCTTCGCTCGGATGGTTTTTTTTTATCATAGATTAAGACGTAAGCTTCTTAAGATCTTTCAAGTTGGATCAAACTGCACACGGTGTGTAAATTTGATTGAAATCGGTTACGTAGTTTAGAAGTCAATCGCGGATAAACAACGTGACACGTAATTTATTTATATTAAGATATAATAAGACATGCGGGCGAAGCCACCAATAGAATAGCTCTGGATATAAAAGATTTCATGTTACTGTTTAGGAGTTGTACTTATTTTTTAGAAATTATATTTATTACCTGAGTTCATATATTTCCCGTAACATATAATTCGAAATGCTGAATGTTGAGTTTAGCTTGCTTGTATGTTTTAATTAACCTGTTACTATTCTTGTTTGTGCTATAATTACGGGATTATTTCGACAATGTGACAATCAGAATCAGAATCAAAATCAGTATTAGAATAATCTTTATTTACGTGAACCATACAAGTGGTACTTGTGCGCGTCGACTTTTTTATAAACTGACACCGGATCGGAATCGCGGCCACACATTAAAAAGATACGGCGTAAGAAACTCAGCGGGCTTGTCTTTTTTCAATACTAATTATAACAACAGTAAACATTGGTTCACATCGGTCTGAAACGTAGACGTAATCCAAGTTTATGAATAATAATAAGAAAATGGAAACAAAATTTCTTCCAGGATTACCTTTATTAAAAGGAGTATTTCAACCGTCTGAAATGTCTTTTATAAGGATGAAAATGACAATTCTAGTTTAAAAAGTAAAGAAGTTGGTAAAAGCCAGAGTTTAGAGAACCTTCCGATTTGCAACACACTGTATGTATATAATACTAACTAAAGGTAACGAAATCCTCATAAGATATTGTTTTTGCCACAGGACTTGAGTCCTCAGTAGCGCAAATGGTTAGAGTATTCATCGGCTTAAGACGAAAGGGAAAAAATCCTGCATAGGGCGAATTTTTCTTTCTTTTAAATTTATAAAAATCCTTATGCTCCTGGAAACTGTCTAACTGTTCACTACATTACATAGATAGAAGGATAAAAACACCTATGTCTGATTAAAAAACTATAAGTTCTGGAAGATAAATTTCAAACCGATATTCCTCCCAGAAACCGTATTGCAACTGAATATAAGTACTCGGACCTTTTTACAAGATTCGATGAAAAAGTAGATTGATGAAACAAGGAACTATGTCAGGAAAGTAGTCACCACATAATTCTAGCTACCTTCGGACCCTCCATTACTTACCGAGCGTTCGTTTAATCAACGAAGCGTAACCCGTGTATAATATACTTTTGTTATTTGTCGGAAAATATAGAGGTATTACTTAAGGTTCCACATGTTTGAGTTGCAATGAGTGACTTTAAAATTTAAACATATTTTACCGACCTTACTTTGGATATTAATCAACAAAATATGTAATATATTATTATATGACTTTACATCTATATCTATAAAAAGTAAAGAAGGGTTTGTTACAATACTTAAAACTCTAGATCTGCTGGACCAATTATCACGTTTTTTGATTAGTCGGATTTGTCTCCGCCCCGAATAGTAAAATACATCTTAAAAATAATAAAAAAACTCGACGAATACATAATTATGAAATATGAATCCTCCATATATATAAAAGAAAGTCGTGTTACATAGTTAAACCGATTAGGCTGAAAATTGATAAGGATAAAGCTACCTGCTTAGAAGAAAAGGACATAGGATATATTTTATCCCAAACAACAACGAGGAAACTAGGAAAAACAATTACTTTTTCCCATACAAACGAACATTTACAGGTAAATATACTTCAAATTATGTAAAAACAAAATAAATAGAAACCTCAAGAACGAAAGAGGAAACACAAAGCTTAGAACCGGGAAAAGGACAAAGGGTATTTTATCCCATACAATAGCCAGAAAACTAGGAAAAAGAACATTTTAAATTTTTCCCATACAAATTCGCTAGAACAGCTAGTAACATATATTATTTGGTGTGACTTTAGGTATATATTTTAGGGCCTTAAAACAATAATTTATTTTTATAACACTAATTTATATTTAAAAAAAATATCAAGTTAAAGTTTAAAAGTTTGACAATTGATAGGTGTAACATTTACAGGTTGAACATACTAATAGTTTTTAATGTACTTCAAATTATATAAAAACATAATGAGAAACATTACACCAAGAATAATAGTAACGTGAACTGATAAACAATTTTTTTATGATATTAGAAGGCAAAACTGCAGACGGATTTTCTGATGGTAAGAAGTTCACGCCGCCTAGAAACACCAAAGGTGGTAATGGTGCGTTGCCAACCTAAGCCCGGGATGTTTGGCCCCGAGCAATAATAAGTTTACCGGCTACCAGCCGGAACACGTAATGACGTAATGGCGGCATGAATAGGTAAGGCAGTGGTACCAATCCGGATTAGTCGCAGCGAAACTCTACCACCTAGGCAGATGATCTATTCTGCAAAGAAGCCCGGAAAAACACGGGGGATTATTATGCCTTTAAGACAAAACTTGCACTTACATTTTATTTATATTACTAAACTAGCAGTTTCACGCAGCTTCGCCTGCGTAACTTGGCTTCTACTATACCGATTTGGATGAAACAAAGCCTATGTCACTCGTGGATAATGAAGCTTTCGAATAGTGAAAGAATTTTTAAAATCGGTTCAGTAGTTTTTGAACATATTCATTACAAACAAACAAACAAAGTTTTCCTCTTTATAATATTATAGTATGATTATAGTTCAAAACATCAGCAATGGCATTTCATGGAAATAATATCGTGCACAGAACCGACGTGCGTAACCTCCAGAGATTTCAGTAATTAATGAAATGTTTTATAAAATTAATAAATTTGTTTTCGGGAGGCAAAGAGATGGTAGAACATTGTCAATTTGTACAGATTACTGTTGAAAAGTAATTGTATTTTGTTTCACCTCTATGGTCTAGCGGTTCAGTTGTCGGATTTAATTTCGGTCGGTCCCAGCTGCGATTCTCGAGTTGGGCAACAAAAAGAAAATTGGGGTTTTCTAATCTTCTAATATAAAAAATGTTGCCCGGGATTGTATATGTGCCCCGTTGACAATAGGCTGGCCGCCTATCACATTGTGGGACTTAGTGTCTCCGGCTAGTCGTGGGTGCCCTGGTTGTGCCTCTGCATACCTCTGCGTTGATATGGGGGTGAAGATACTTACATTTTTTTAAAACAAAATGACCAGTACGTTAAATATAAGTCATTTTATATAAAGATAATTTTAATCTCTACATATCTACATACAAAACAAGTAAAATTTGTATTTTTTTACAATGGTCTATGAAACACACTCTAAAACTAATGAACCAATTTATAATACTATTTTACCGAACCGTTCATTATGCCTGGTGAACATAGACTACATTTCACACTAACAAAAAAACGACGGGTTGCACTCGTCCCGGAGTGCCGGCAAAAGTAAAAACTTGAATAGTGAGGTTGTAACATTTTGGAATGCTTAGAATAATTTTGCACAAATTAATTTAATTATCGGTATAAAAGTATTTATTTAGATTGATGATTAAATTCTAGCAAATTAAATGAATTATTTGCTAGAATACAATATTTATCGAACACAACCATGACAACATGAATATTCGCGCAAGCGCCCTGCAACGTCTTACGAATTTCGATCAGGTCACGTGTCCTGACGCGAGTTTAGAAGTTTTTACCCATTCCAAAAAAGTGCGCAACGCCGCTAAAGAAGCTTTCACTACAAAAGTCAACTACTTACCCTCCGAACCGGAACACGTCATGACGTTGTGGCGGCAGGAATAGGTAAGGCGGTTGTACCAATCCGGGCGAGTCTCTGCGAAACTCTACCACCTAGTCAGGTGTCACGGTGTTAGTGACGGTAAGCCTGTGCTCGCCGTTTACGAGCTGCCTGACAGGAAGGCAGATGGTCTATTCTACAAAGGAGCCCGGACCAAGACGGGGTAAAATTGATCCCGTCGCGCTTTAAGCCAATCCCATAGTCAAAGCCATGATCAACTGTTAGGGGATTGAATAAGGTTTATAGTTGTATTTTCTTAAATTCGTATGAATGTCTTTCCTGTTCCTGCCACCATAACGTCTAATGCAGTTGACGTGTTCCGGTTCGGAGGTCGGTTCTGTCGTAAGGTAAACTTACTTTTGCTCGAGGCCTAGCACTCAGGCTTCATGTTGGCAACGCACCATTACCAATTTTGTTGTCTCTAGGTGAATTTCTTACCATCAGGAAATCCGTCTGCTTGTTTGCCTTCCATTATCATATATAAATAAATTTAAAATAAATGCATCGGAGATATTTTGTAGTCTGGTATGAACGCTTCTAAGCCTAATATTTCTTTTCAGAATACTCATTATTTATTATTTAAAATTCATGCACTATGGTGTACGAAGGTGGACTTAATGCCACATGGCATTCCCTACCAGTTAACCTAACTTTATTAACACCTTTGTTGTCTCTAGGCGGCGTGAATTTCTTACCATCAGGAAATCCGTCTGCATGTTGGCCTTCCATTATCATAAATAAAAGTAGAAGTATCTTCACGCCCATATCCCCGAAAAGGTAGGCAGAGGCACAACCAGGGCACCCATGACTAGCCGAAGACACTAAGTTCCATAATGTGATAGGTGGCAAGCCTATCGCCAACCGGGCACATTTCCAATCCCGACCAACATTTTTTTATTAGAAAATTGGAAAAATCCAATTTACTTTTTGTTGGCCGACCCGGGATTCGAACCCGAGACCTCATGCAGTCAAGTCCAACACCCGGACCGCTAGACCACAGAGGCGATATGATAAATAAATTAAAAAAAAAATACGTTGGAGATATTTTATATAAAATATGGGATGAGTCTGGTCTGAACGCTTCTGAAAGCAACATTCATTTCAAAATACTCATCATTTATTATTTAAAATTCATACACTATGGTGTACGAAGATGGACTTAATGCTACATGGCATTTCCCACCAGTCAACCCAACTTTATTTGAAAGAATAATTAAATGGGATGCACAGAAAAAAACATTTGTTAAACATTTGCAAACACATTTAAATCATATATTAGGTAACATAATTAACCTTTTTGCAAGGGTATCAACGGTACTAATACATAAAAATACTATAACAAATTTAACAAACCTCAACTTTATTTTTACCTTTATTTCGTTTATTAAATAGCACCAATTTAAAAAAAAATGTGTGTGTACTTATGTACACGCGTTAGAAGTTATACTTCTTCGGCGTAATAAGATAAAAATCTTTTTAAAAATTTTATCTTTTGCCTTAATTTACATTTGTAGACAAAATGACACTAACCATAGAAATTACTTTTACTTTGTTGGTACCTTTTTTTGAAAAACTAAAATGTTATCTATAGCTAACTTCATCATGTTGGTTTTCGTGACGGTGTGCGCGCGCATCGTAAAAATTTACAATCATCATTTTTTCCTAACGCGCCAAAAGAAGTATAACTTCAAAAATATTTGATATTTTCCATCGTCGGCGCTGGATAAAACTTCCAAATATTCATACTTTTAAATGAAGAAACGCTTGTACAAAAACTTATATTATTGGTTGCTACAGAAGGTTTTTAGAGTAAAGATTGTTTTTGGATGATGCTGAAAGCATCGATCGTGTCTTATCTCACTTTCAACTCACTAATCACCAATTGGACGAAATCCATCCCTTAAAATTAATTAAGAGGTAATTTTAGAATAAAGGTTGTATTAAGGGGATAAAATGTTCTCCTTTAAGATTAATCTTTTTGTTCTTTAATTATTTTGATTGCTTATACTCGTTGTTTGGAGTTAACACTTGTACTTATCCACTGTATACTTTATTAAACACTTTCTGTTATTTTCTAGCCAACCGGTTCCACTGTTTACAGTATCATCAGGGCTTTGAAACTAAAGATATTTTTTGATTTAACGTTCAATATCTGTTTGGTTAGATGTTACTGACGGTACGCACATATTAAAATGTTAACAGTAAACAAACCACAACAAAGTTATACCACAGCAATTCTATTTCCCCAAAAAATAGGGATTACAGTTAGATTGTCAAATGTCATTGTATTAAAAAATAAAATAAAATTATATGTCAATTTACAGAAAAAATCAATATAGAAAAATAAATTAAAAAATATAAATAATGTATGTGATGTTGATGTATGTGATGTGATGTTTACTTAAAATGAACATAATGGATAATTTCCCTTGGGCTACCTTAAGTTGGACAAAAGTTTGGCAACGGCCTGCCAAAACGAAAACAAGTAGTGAGATCGAGATAATGCTATTTTATAGAGCCTAGTTGGCAATTACCAGAGCCTCATGAAAAATTTTCTAATTTTCAAAAACAAAGTGGCTGCTGTCGAAAAACCCATTACTGCTGAATTTTAAATTTTTAAGATTAAAGCACCGCGAGCTCACAGTGAGGCCGCAGGCTGAACTGTGAGCACAAGGTGCTACTTGCTTGCTGCTCGCGCAGCACGCGATATGTGTAGTTTGAATGAGTTTGAACTCTAAGTACACCTGATTTAGTCCCGCGCTCATTTGGAAATATCGATTTTAGTATGGACTTTGATGTCTTGAGAAGTAGACTGGAGCACCGCGAGCTCACAGTGAGGCCGTAGGGCAAACTGTGAGCACAAGGTGCTACTCGCGAGCTGCTTGCTGCTCGCACAGCACGCGATATGTGTTGTTTGAATGAGTTTGAACTCTAAATACACTTGATTAAGTCCTGCGCTTATTTGGAAATATCAATTTTGGTATGGACTTTGTTGTCTAGAAATGTAGACCGAAGCACCACGAGCTCACAGTGAGGCCGCAGGCCGAATTGTGAGCTCTCGGTGCTAATCGCGAGCTGCTTGCAGCTCGCGCAACACGCATTATAAGTAGTTCGAATAAGTTTGAACTATTTGTTCACTTGAATAAGTCCCTTCAAGCGAGAAAAGACTTCACCATCCCTTACTTTACTTTGTGGCAATTTGCGAAATTCTATATAGGGAATGCACCTATGGGAAATATAGATTTGAGTGTCGACTTCAATGTCTAAAGGTTGCACTATGAATGAATTGGATATATCCAGCTCCACATAATACACACCACTATACTGTTGTTTGGAGCTGGACATATTTCGGGGTTTTTAGCTTCTGGTAAGTCCAATTCATGCATAGCGCATTGTTTTACGTGTTTTGCTATGTCATAATACGTATACATTTTTAGCGGAAAATCGCAAATTAAATGATTTTATTTGAATTCACTAAAGAAATGTTAAAAGAGAATTATGCAAGGCGAACTTGACCTTGTAACTACGTAACAAAGAACCACGTCAATAACATGTGGCCTGTAATTGGCTGAGTCATTTATTTATTGATCAACATACCGTGTGCTAGTGTTATAGCTTCGTTCGAACGTCGGCATGCAAACTTTATTATGGGGTGACATATTTTGTTAACTTTATTACGGACTTGGAACAACGTCACGCGGAATAAAATGAGGGCAGGAAAATGCCTCTGTTGTCTATCAAACCAGGTGTTTGACTTGACTTTATAAGGTCCGCGATTTGATCCTGAGGTCGGGCAACAGAATTAAAATGTAGTTTTTGCAATTTTCTGATAATAAAAAGATGTTGCTCAATTTAAAAAATTAAGGGAAAAGATAGATCTTTTTTTATGTAACACTTGCAATACTTTACAAAGTATACTAAACTTGATCGTACAATTATCACAAAGAGCCCAAATTGCAACGTGAATAACAAGTACGATATTAACTAAGTCATTCCCCTATCGATCTACACGCCTTGTTTACAGTAGCTACTTTGTTTACTATGTACATTGAAGGCAACCTTCATTACGGTGTGACATAGTTCGGACTGAACGTTTAATGAGGAGGAGTTTATGTTAACATTACGTAACATTACGACAGACAAGGGAGGTCACTTTTAGGAATGAATGACCCCATCGCTTGTTGGTTATTTAACTAGAGATTCTTTTACCACCTGGGTAGAAGAATCTCAAGTCTTACAATAGCTTGCTTGGATCGGTATCACTAACGTGCGTTTGCCCTGCCATAGTGTCAACGTTTAGAGAAAAAAAAGAGATTATCAATTCGACTGTATTTTTGAAGTGAAACTTGTTGGAGTTGGAAAAAAACGGAGTTGGAAAAAAATTTAGTGTAACATTTTTTCGTTAGGCATCACATTTTTACGTTAGGCGCCATCTTTGTTCTTATCCCTACCACGCGTGACAGTATTTTTTTTTGTATGCTTGTTACGTAATTTTTTAGTCAATAGCTAACCGGTTTTGGTAATTTCTTTTGGAATGGCAGGTTAATATTTTGAGATGGTCCCATATAAATTTTATCATGATCCTATTTGTGATTTTTGAGTTATAACGTGCGAACATAAACGATTAAACTTTCATGTGCTTTGAGATCATCGACGAACATAGCAATAGTAGTGATCGCGGTCATAGTACGAAGATAAAATGAATGTAAGACCATTTCGAAATTATCAGCTGTTGTCTTTCGAAAGAAGAATGGTTAAACCGCGACGATGAAATGACATAATTAGAGTCGTTTTTTTTATATTTTTACTACGCTTAATAATTAAGTCTCGATTTAAAAAGGTGTTTGAAAGTATTAAGGAGCTCGAACACTCCAACTTTATCCTGAAAAAGCACCGTTATCCTGGAAAAGCACCGTTTACCTCTTTAGTGTCTGTAAGCTATATATTCTAATACTACGAAATTCGTCTTTAAAAATCATTTATGTAACTAATTTCATACTAATCTCCGAAAATTCTTTGAATTTAATATTTATAAAAATACATTCTATAACCTAAATCTTAATCCTAATATTTAACATCACGCTATGACCTACTAGTGCGAAGTAAGTTTCGCTGAAACCGTGCGCAACTTCTTTCTATATAAATACTAGCTGACCCGGCAGACGTTGTTCTGCTATATCTTTAATGTGATTTTAGTAAAAAAGGGTTGGGGTGAGTCACCCTCATCACTTAGGGGTATGAAAAATAGAAGTAAGTTGGTCGATTCTCAGTCCTACTTAATATGCTCACAAAACTTTATGAGAATCGGTCAAGCCGTTTTGAAGGAGTTCAATTACGCACGTGTCACGGTAACACGAGAATTTTATACATTAGATTACAAATATCAAAATGTATTTGTTGTCTTTATTTCACATGGCGACAGAATGATTCTACAATACATTTATTTATCTATATATTTAACACATAATAGAAATTAAAAACGAGAGAACAAGCCTGTGTTGTCTAGCAGTCCAGGTATTGAACTTGACTTCATAGGATTCCGGGTTCGATTCCCGGGTCTATAGCAACTCATGGTAAAAGTCTTTAATTAAAGTACAGTATATATAGTTTTTATAGTTTCACTCGAGCTAAACTGCTGTCAAACGTAAGTTTTATATTATATGCTCATATTAAGATACTTTGTATGTATGGAGGCTTACAAACTTTATTATCAACTAAGATATTTAGAACTACGAAACTATACAAGAAGAGAAATATGTTACCTAAAATTTATAATATGAAACTCCGAACAACTAAGAAACTAATGAAATATCAGACAGCTGTTTATTAATTCAAGGGTATTCAAAACCTCATGGGTGGAGAGTTTAAACTAATAGTATCTTCACGCCCATATCCCTGAAGAGGTAGGCAGAGGCACAACCGGGGCACCCACGACTAGCCGAAGACACTAAGTCCCAGAATGTGATAGGTGGCAAGCCTATTGCCAACCAATCCCGAGCAACATTTTTTTTAATAAAAAATTAGAAAAACCAAATTTTCTTTTTGTTGCTTGACCCGGGATTCAAACTCGGAACCTTACGCAGTCAAGTCCAACACCTGAACCGATAGACCACAGAGGCGAAACTTAGAAATTGTTCATCGAAAAATTTTGCTCAGGCGAGTTTTTATTTATACATCTACATATTATTCCTTTTTTAATGAAAAAGAGTCATACAAATATCAACCTGATAAAATCGCCGTTGCTCATGGATAAATGTAACATAAAACACTAAAAAGCAGGCAATATCTTGCCAACACTGCCGCATTATATAGGCAACATAGGTGGTCGCCTATGGGCCAGCACAAAAAAGAGGCCACCATCATTCCAAAAGAAATAGGTACATGGTCAGTAGAAATAATAGTTCTAAGTTTTGTTATATATAGTTGGACGAAAAATTTTTTTTGAGTGAGAAAAGTTGACATTTAACATTTTTTTTGTTTAAACATACCTCTCTCTCCTTTAACTCGTCTTACTTACAAACTTTCAACACTTAGCCATAAACGATTTGACGGTAACATGGTTCTCCAACGGCTAAATCCTGCGCCTAATGACAGCTTCTATAGCCGATAAACCTTAGGCCACAAACTGGATCTCAGCGATTGCGGGGCGACGGCGAGAGCGGACGAGGCGAGCTATGGCCGAACTCGAAGTCAGCGGCCATATCGTTCCGCCTCCGCTCCGCTGACATCCAGTTCACTTCAATAATAATCTATGTGTTATTATTAATCTATGTATCGCCGCCCCGCAATCGCTGAGATCCAGTTTTAGGCCTTACACTTGCCTCATTGAAAGTGCTGCTACTTTTCCGTATTAAAAGTTTACTTTCCAGCATTCTTCGACTGCCTCGTTGGTCGAGGGGCTAGCGTACATTCCAAACTCCACCAACTAACCGCAAGACTCGAGTTCAATTTCCGACGGGGCAGACATTTATGTTATGACCATCTAGATGTCTGCATTTTCGGGTCTGGGTGTTTATTAAAATAATGCTGGTATATATTAATGTATTTTATGTAATAGTGTAGTTGGCTAACATCCATAACACAAGCATATAATTTGCTTACTTATGGGTTAGATTAAATCTGTATAACTTGTCCAAAAATGTATTTTTTATTTTATTCTTATTATAACAGAAAAACAAGCATACACTTTCGTATTTGTAATCTTAATGTAAATTTTCCCGTACATGTAAACTAACAAAAATATTTAATTAAACGCATAAAAAGGCCCCAGTTGTCTGCAAGCCACAAAGTCTATTTGGCGTATTATGAATGCCAATATTGAATAGAAATGACATAACAGTTATTTGCATAGGTGTGACCTAATGGGTTCTATTGAACATTGTTCCGTTAATGGCACGTTTCTGATTAATTGGGGCTTTTACGTCATATTTATTAAGGCGTGAAAAGATCAAAGTTAGCATTTTAGTGTTAAGTATCGAGTAGTTTAAATGTTACATGCGAATAGAAAATTATTTTCCCGTGTTGGTCCGGGCTCCTTTGCAAAATAGACCGTCTGCCTTCCTGCCTTGTAAAAGGCGAGCATAAGCTTACCGTCACTAACACCGTGACATCTGACGAGGTGGTAGATTTTTGCAGACATTCACCACGATTGGTACCTCCGCCTAACCTATTCCTGCCGCCATGACGTCGTGACGTGCTCCGGTTTGGAGGGTAAGGTAGCCGGTAAACTTTATTTTTGCTCGAGGCCGAACATCCCGTCCTTAGGTTGGCAATGCATCGTTACCACCTTTGGTGTGTCTGGGCGGCGTGAATTTCTCACCACCAAGAAATCCGTCTGTTTGTTTGCCTTCCAATATCGTAATTTTTTTTTCTTTTTTAGAGTTCTGTAGTCAAACGATTTGGTGTGTCTGTCTGTCTGTCACAGACACTTTTGTCAGAAACTATAAGAACTATACTGTTGAAACTTGGTGGTAAGTATATCAATTCTGTGAACAGCATTGAGATTTTTATACAAAAATAGAAAAAAAAATATGGGCATTCCCCATACATAGAACTGCAACTTTTTAATGATTTTTTTATAAAACACATACGTTTATGGATATGGAATTTATTTATTGGTATTCAAAAAACATACTGAGGTTTCAAATAGATACATTTTTTCTCTAAACTAAATTGTTTGCACGAAAGACACTTCCAAATTGGTAAAATGTGTCAGATCCCCTCATGTAATTCTAAAGTAAGCGATTAGCAAAGAATAAAATATGATGTACATTACTTTTTTAAAAAAATATTTAGCTAGCAATATTTTTTATAAACCTGTTAATATTATATTATATATATGTATATATATGATGAATATACAACTAGATCTAGAGTCAAAGATATATATTATGTCCATCGCATAATTCTTTGGTTAAATAAATAAATTATACTCTCTTTGTTTGTTACCTACACGTAAAAATTGCTGAACTGATTTTCATGAAATTTGGTATACTCATAGAGGGTAACCAGGATTAACACATAGGATAGTTTTTATCCGGTAATGTTGCTGTGGGATGTGGGATATGTGGGACGTCATAAATTGTAAAACGCAACCACTGGATATTAACAACAAGAACCTTTGTATTATGTAACTTGTTGCTACGGAACTCTTCATATGCGAGTGGAACTTGCACTTGGCTATTTTTTATGACTTGACTTATGACAAAGTTATAAACTTGTATTATAATTTTTTAATTTCTGCCCCCAAACATCTACAGTTTACACATACGACATTACGATTGCATGAGGTCCAGGGTTCGAATCGGAAAACAAAAATAAAATTTGGTTTTGGCAATTTTCTAATAAAAAAAAGTTGCTTGGGATTGGATATATGCCTGGTTGGCGATAGGCTTACCACCTATCACATTGTGGGTCTAAGTATCTTCGGCTAGTCGTGGGTGCCCTGGTCGGGCCTTTGCCTACTTCTTCGGGATACTTTTCCTTTTACATTACGTTTGCCCGTATAAAAGAATCACGATAAAATGTATAGAATAACCACGACAGAGACAATTCACGCTAAAGCTGCATCTCTTGTATTCATAAAAACTTCAACAGATGCATTTTCTTGACATTTTTCTCAAGCTTTTTACATCTTTTTTACATGAATAAACGCTTTCTTTGCTGTTAGGGATAAATAATAGTTACAGTTATTACATTTCATAAAACTTTCTTGCTAGCATGGACCTAAAATATGAGCTCGCTATATAAATAATTAATAAACATATTTCATAATGCAGAAACATCTACACTTCAAGGCCTAATTAAAATATTATAATATTTACATACCTACATTTTCATTGACTCACATTTTGTTAGAGCTTTTTTTTTTATGACATTGGAAGGCAAACAAGCAGACGGATTTCCTGATGGTAAGAAATTTCACATAAAATCAGCTGTTTGAAATTTAGTCAGCCATTTTGTTGCTTAAGGTTTTAAACAAGAGTCCGAGGTTGTTTAAAGTGACAGGTATTTAAGAGTATATTTAAACAAATGATTAACTCTTGCTATCTAATGTTTTAAGCATTATTTAAATTAGTGGTAAAAAGTTAAACAACGTTTATGAATAAGCCTGATTAATCACAGCACAAAGCCTAGACCTACATTATAATGTTACATATATTTTGTTAGTCTATAACCTAAAAATGGGCATAGGTAATTTTCTTAAATGAAAAACAGTATCTCTACGCCCATATCCCTAAAAGAGTAGGCAGAAGCACAACCAAGGCAACCACGGATAACAGGAGACACTAAGTCCCACAATGAGATAGATAGCAAGCCTATTGCCAACCGGGCACATATCCAATCCCGGGCAACTTCATTTTTATTAGAAAATTGAAAATATACGTTTTACATTTTTTTTGCTGTCTGACCTGAGAATCGAACCCGAGACCTCAATAAGTCAAGTCCCCTAGACCACAGAGGCTAGACCACAGAGGCTTAATTAAAATTTAATAAAAATAAACATGGGGATAGTTGAAAATAGTTATAAAATGCTCAAAAAATAAAAACTAATGGGCCTACCTGAATCATATTTTTATGGGACCAATTCGAAACTATTCCGTATCAAAAAAGGTCAGAAACCACGGAGAAATCGTGAATGTACACATTCATTATAAATAACCACCTCGTTTTTTTGAACTTGGTTAAAAAATACACTTCTGCACTTAATAAATAAACATAAATAAAACCACGAGCTGCAGCTGTTCAGAATTTGTAACGTAACTATATAAAGTTGTATTGGTCAGAATACCCTCAACAATTGCAAAAACGATACTAACATTTGTTAAAAGTTTCATGTTTATCTGGAAGCAACCCTTCGTTTTGTCTAAATCTGTGTTGTGGCAAAATTGGAAAACTTTTATTTATGGCCGTTGTGGTATTTTCGGGTGTACGTTTGAATATATTTCGACAAAATTTCCGGGATTTCCTTTGAGAACAGTAAATTTTTGTTTCATGTCTTAAGAGTTTGCTAGGGTTGATATAGTTGCAAAAGACGAGTTACAATAAAGATCTTTTGATGTTTGTATAACACTTGCTTATTCGTTTTCTAATATTCTCAAAATAAAATGACTGTTGCTTTATAGCCAGTGGTCGCCCGTTGGTCGAAATTCAACCATAGTAAATTTTAATATCTTGTTGATAAGAACGCCATCTTCATTTTTCAAGACCAACTACTTCGTTTCCAAACTGTATGGTGTGCCATCTGTGATCTTTTGTCGTTATCATCAATATATTTTGTGTGTGTCAAATGCATGGTAGTGTGGGTAATGTTTTATTTTTTTTTATTTAATGTACTTTATAAGCATTATATTCTGTCAAACTTCCCTCAAAACGTGCAAAAGATTGTAGTTCTGAACGTAGAGTACCCCTCGGACCATAGACCTGTAAGAATCAAAATAAAAACTAAACTGTCCAAAAGTACAGCAGGCTATAATAAAAGTGCAAATTGTCAACTGAAAACTGAAGCACAGGTTTCCGCATCCACTGAATCTCTACTCATTAATATTACAAGCTTATTAGAAGAAGAAACAAAACGTCATGACGTGTCCCGGTTCGGAGGGTAAGGTAGCCGGTAAACTTTCTTTTGCTCGAGGCCTAACATCTTGACCTCAGGTTTGCAACGCGCCATAACCATCTTTGGTGTCTCTAGGCGGCGTGAATTTCTTACCATCAGGAAATCCGTCTGCTTGTTTGCCTTCCTATAACATAAAAAAAACTCACACTACAAGAATACTACCTTCGACGAATTGATAAATATCATAGAAACCTGCTTATCGAATGCCCTTTGGAGAAAGCCTTTACCTAAGAGGGATTCTTGCATCGAGCAAATAAACATGAATAATAATAATGGTGAATGTTGTAATTGGCAAGAAATAAAAGACTTTTTTATTTTATTTTTTTATTATAAGCATTATTATTGAAAAATATTAGCCAGAACGCTAATATTCTCCTACACATAAACTATAAGTGTTCCAAATTTTGTGCTCCTGCGACCCGCAATTTTCGTAAAAAAGAGTCTTAAGTTTTGGCATCACGTATTGATGTGTAGATATGTAAAATAAAAGCTTCTAAATAATTTTAACAATACCAAGATTTTTACGATAAGTACTATAGTTTTTATAGGATTGAAGATCACAGATGGCGCACTAAAAAGTTTGGAAACAAAGTAGTGGGTCTTGAGAAATGAAGATGACGTTCTTATCAACGAGATATTAAAATGTATTATGGATAGTCAAATTTATTAATTTATAAATTTAGTATAATAAATTTATATTTAGTTAATTTCGACCAACGGGCGACCACTAGTTTACGTTATAGTCTTATCTTATTATAAGACTAGCTTCCGCCCGTGACTCCGTCCGCGCGGATGTTGGTCTTCGCGTGACAAAACTGAAAAATTAAGACTTAATTTTTTTCTACGAATTTTTCCAGGATAAAAGTATCCCATTTTATGCCCAGGATAATAAGGTATAATTATACCAAGTTTCATCGAGATCGAACCTTTAGTTTTCACGTGATGCCTGAACATACAGACAGACAGACAAAAATTTTTTAAATCACATATTTGGGTTTGGTATGATCCAGTACGAGTAACACAGGGGGTGTTACTCGTACTGGGTCTGTTTATTTTTTCAATATTTTCAATGTACAGAATTAACCCTTCTACAGATTTGTTATATGTATAAATGATTATAGTTTACAATACCACAGACAACGAGTTTAAATTAGAGCGTTTGTGATGGAATGCCTTAGTATATTAATAAATTACTATCTTTCATTTACTGGCAGTCAGAGTGCCGAAACCATGATTATATAAAGCATTAATGGAAACCCATTTTGTGGTTGAAGTAGGTACATGGGTTGTTACTTAATATAAACTATAACAGCCACGTTTCTCACAAAGCTAATGAGTTAACGATCTAATAAGTATCAATTGGACCACGTTATGCAATAAGGAACCAACTCACAAAATAAGACATATAAAAATAGACATAATATGAAGATAGTCGCCTCTGTGGTCTAGCGGTTCAGGTGTTGGACTTGACTGCATGAGGTCCCGGGTTCGAATCCCGGGTCGGGCCACAAAGAAAAAATTTGGTTTTTCCAATTTTCTATTAAAAAAATGTTGATTGGGATTGGATATGTACCCGGTTGGCGATAGGCTTGCCACCTATCACATTGTGGGACTTAGTGTCTTCGGTTAGTCGTGGGTGCCCTGGTTGAGCTTCTGCCTACCCCTTCCGGGATATGGGCGTGAAGATACATGTCAACTGATGACACTAAAAGTTGTCGTTGCTAACACGATACTGGTTTGGGCCCATTGCTTATTAACATAGAATATAAGGGCTACATATCGCACAAGGCTAATATGTTACGAACTAATAAATATCAATTGAACCATGTGTGTAACCATGGTTCAATTGATATTTATTAACACATAAGGAACAAATTCACAAAATAAGAGTTGATTTCTTATAACATCGGAAGGTAAACAAGCAGATTGATTTCCTGATGATATGTCATGTCAACTGTTGACATTAAAACATGGCGTTGCTAACCTGATTCTGGTTTTTGCCCATTGCTTATTAACATTGGATATAACGGGCTACGTATCGCACAAGGCTAATACGTTACGAACTAATAAATATCAATTGAACCATGTTACGCAATAAGGAACCAATTCACAAAATAAGTCTTGATATTTATGACATCGGAGGGTAAACAAGGATTCTGATTTCCTAATGGTATATTATGTCAACTGTTGACACCAAAAGTTGTCGTTGCTAACCTTATATTGGTTTGGGCCCATTGCTTATTAACATAGAATGGAATGGCTACGTTAATTGCACAAAAGCTAAATAATATAAATTGGACCATGTTACGCAATAAGGAACCATTTCACAAAATAAGACTTGATTTCTTATAACATCGGAAGGTAAACAAGCAGACTGATTTCCTGATGGTATGTCATGTCACCTGTAAATGTTTACTAGGTGGTAGAGTTTCGCAGCGACTCGCCCGGATTGGTACCACCGCCTTACCTATTCCTGCCGCCATAACGTCATGACGTGTTCCGGTTCGGAGGGTAAGGTAGCCGGTAAACTTATTTATGCTCGAGGCCTAGCATCCTGATCTCAGGTTGGCAACGCACCATTACCATCTTCGGTGTCTCTAGGCGGCGTGAATTTCGTTTGCCTTCCTATAACATAAAAAAAATGTCGTTGCTAACCTTTGGGCCCATTGCTTATTGACATATAACGTAAGGGCTTTCGCACAAGGCCAATAGGTTGACGATCTAATAAATATCAATTGGACAATGTTACGCAATAAGGAACCATTTCACAAAATAAGACTTGGTTTTTTATAACATCTTAAGGTAAACAAGCAGACTGATTTATCATATTAGTAGTAGTATATCATAGTAGTAGTATTTTCACGCCCATATCCCCGAAGAGGTAGGCAAAGGCACAACCAGAGCACCCACGACTAGCCGAATACACTAAGTCCCACAATGTGATAGGTGGCAAGCCTATCGCCAACCGGGCACATTTCCAATCTCGACCAACATATTTTTTTATAAGAAAATTGGGAAAATCCGATTTTCTTTTTGTTGGCCGACCCAGGATTTGAACCCGGGACCTCATGCAGTCAAGTCCAACACCCGGACCGCTAGACCACAGAGGCAGAGATGGTATCCCTTTACAAGTCACACAAAATTGAATCTAACCCCAAAGTAAGCAAATTATATGCTTGTGTTATGGGTGTTAGTCAACGATACTAATACATGGAAATACTTAAATAGATACCATAATAAATTTGATAAACATCCAGACCCGGAAATGCAGACATCTAAATGTTCATCACACAAATGCCTGCCTCCGTCGGGAATCGAACCCATAGCCTCGCGATTCGTCGATGCAGCTAGGCGAGTACGTTAGCCGCTCGACCAACGAGGCGGTCTAAAGGCGGTATATCATGCCACCTATAAAAGTTGTCTTTGCTATCCTGAGGCTTAAGTTTGCCTATTGATTCTTAACATAGAATATAGTAGCTACAGTTCGGACAAGGCCAATAGTTTGACGGCCTAATAAATATTAATTGGACTATGTTACTCAATAAGGAACCAATTCCCGATATAATTTTAATAACATTGGAAGTTAAACAAACAGACTGATTTAGTGATGGTATGTTATTTTTTTTACAATATTGGAAGTCAAACAAGCAGATGGATTTGTGTGGTGGTAATGATGCGTTGCCAACCTGAGGCGGGGTGCTAGTCCTCGAGCAACAGTAAGGTTACCGGCTGCCTTAACCTCTGCACTGGAACACGTCAACGGCAAGCTTTGACGTTATGGCGGCAGGAATAGGTAAGGCGGTGGTACCAATCCGGGAGAGTCGCTGTGAAACTCTACCACCTAGTCAGATGTCACGGTGTTAGTGACGGTAAGCCTATGCTCGCCTTTTACGAGCAGCCTGGCAGGAAGGCAAATGGTCTATTCTGCAAAGGAGCCCGGACCAACACGGGGAAGGGAATATTATGTTATGTTATGTTATGTCAACTATAGTCACTAAAAGCTATCGATAAAAACCAAATGCTAGGGTAGTGCCTGTTGCGTCTTAACATAGACTTTAACAGCTACGCTTCACACAGGTTGACGATCTAAATATTATTTGGACTGTATTAAGCAGTAAGTAACCAATCCATAAAATATTGCTTGATGTTTTATAACATTAGAAGACAAACAAGAAAGTGAATTTTCTGATTGTACATCATGTCACTTACATCATATAGATACATATATAACACATATTAATTTTTGTATTCTATTTTAGTTTCGTTTGTAAATTTAGAATCTTAACTGTTTTTTATTAACTGTGTATGTGTGTATTTTTGTGTTGTTGTTAAATGTGTTTTTTCTGTTGTCCAATTTTTGTGCACTAACCGGTGTGTTTTTTTATCACAATTACCGAGGGTAAACTGGGAGAAAATGCTTTTTTGGCATTAAGTTCACCGTTGTACATTTATTCAAGTGCAGTAAATGATGAAATATATTAAATAAATAAATAAATAAAACCCCATTTCAGGCGTGATGCGAAGAGTGCCTGAAATGGGCTACGTGGATCAATTTTATTTTGTTAATTTTTTTTATGTTGGTTATTGTCAGGAGAATGTTTTTATAAAAAGAAAAACAATGGGAATCACAGGAAAAAAGAAAAAGCAATACTTGAATAACAACTGGTAGTAGCTATAAGCTGTTAATGTCAAGTGATAGAAAGTTAACTGGGTAGGCTAGTAGTTAACAATAACTATCAGATAAAAATGATTCCGTCCGTCAGTAACTTACAACCAAATACTAAACGTTAAAATAAAACAGACTTATTTATCTGATAAAGCCCTTATGCTATGCAAAGTGAAACTGATTGGCTGTGGTGTTAAATAAAATGTATTGTGGAAAAGTACAAGTACACCTTAAAAAAGTGTGTTAAGAATAAATTAGAAAATGTTGTCATGTAATAAGGAACCAATCTAAAAAAATATTACTTGATTTTTATAATATTAGAAAGAAATATATAGGTTTTTATATAGTAAAAAAATACATGTCGCTTATAAACCGACGGTATTGCTTTGCTGCCCTAAGATTGGGGTGGTGCTTTTTACGTAATTTCCGATTTTAAGATATAGAAAAGCAAACAAGCAGACAAATTTAATAATGATAAGAAGTTCACGACGCCAAGAGACACCAAAAGTGGTAATGGTGTGTTGTCTACCTGAGGCCGGGATGTTGGGTCTCGAGGAAAAGTAAGCTTACTGGCCAAGCTTGGAGGGTACTCCAAACTAAAACACGTCAACGGCTCAGGTTGGCAGCGCACCATTACCAACTTTGATATTTCTGGGTGACGTGAATTTCTCAGCATCCGGATATTCGTCTGCTTTCCAATAGTAAAAAAACCTTTAAACTAAAAAAATAAAAATAACAATTTTTGACCTTAACACTTAATGTTAACTTTTTTCAAGTATTCATATTTTTAAATGAAGAAACACTTATACTGTTTTACGTATCACTTATAATTTATAATTAGTTTAAGTTCTAGCTCTAATGATGCTGTCATAATCGAAACCGGTGGGCTATTTATAAATATGTACTAATGTTATAAAGCTGAAGAGTTTGTTTGTTTGAACGCGCTAATCTCAGGAACTGCTGGTCCGATTTGAAAAATTCTTCCAGTGTTAGAAAGCCCATTTATCGAGCAGGGCTATAGACTATATATAGCCACGCTAAGACCAATAGCAGCAAAAATGTTTCAGAATCGGGCGAAGGACGTAGGCTACTTTTTATCTAAAAATTTGAACGGGTAGCGTTGGAGAGCTAAATATTAAACAAACATACTACGCGGGCGAAGCCGCGGGAAACAGCTAGTAATAAATTATAAGTGATACGTAAAACAGCACAAGTGCTTCTTCATTTATAAAGATGAATATTTGGAAGTTTTACCATGCGCCGACGATGGAAAATATCAAATTTCTTCAAGTAAAATAGAAAGTAGTTAAGTATAAACGATGTCATACATATTTAATGATTGCTCGTAGGTCACTTCCGTCTCCGGAAATATCCGAAGGCCGCGACCATGACTCACCTACGAGTGTCATTGATAAAACTTGTCGCTCCAACATTTTATAAAGCTGTGTCACGGAATCACTAATTAATCTGAATAATTCGAGTGGAGGTCTAAATATTGAGTCGATCATTAAAAAAATGCTGGATGGAAACCGAACTTTTGGGACGTAGGTTGTGTGGTACATTAATTACTCCTGTGGTCTATGGTCTGTGGTCTGGCGGTTCAGTTGTCGGACGGAAACAAAGGTGCTCGGGATTGGATATGCTCCCGGTTGGCAAAAGGCTTGCCACCTATCACATTGTGGGACTTTGTGTCTTCGGCTAGTCGTGGGTACTCTGGTTGTGCCTCTGCCTACATCTTCGGGCATATGGGCGTGAAAATACTTACTTACTTTGGTCTATGGTGTTGGCGTTGACTGTAAAAGGTCTCGGTTTCGATTACTTGGGCAACTTAGAATGTGCGAAGATTTTTTAATAAAACGAACATTGTCCGGGATCGGATATGTGCCAGATTGGCGATATGTTTGCCACTGATACATTGTAGGACTAAGTAGGATCTTGGGAAATTAGTGTCACGTAGTAGTATGTCACGGTAGTAGTGTCACGGTATTAGTGATGGTAAGCCCATACATGCTATATTAAAAATAATTCAAAAACAAATTACTTATCATTTATATAAGAGACTGGCTTTGGTTTATGAGGTATTTTGAAAAAAATCAAAAACATACAGTTTACATTTGACCAAGTAATCGTGACATATACATACAAAAAACAAACCTCCTTATTAGAGTCGTTTAAAAAACTTTCATGAAAATCTATTCATAATTGGTAGAGTAATTGAAAAATTAACTACTAAATTTGTAGCCTATTCGTAAACTGTTAAAATATGTAGACCGAATTTTCATGATTGGATCGTAGCTCGTCTAGCATTGTAGTGCGTAGCATGAGCGTAACGGTTAAGGTCTACGACTGTGAAATATAAATAACTAGCGGCTCGGTACGTGCTTCGCTATGTATATGACTGCATGAATGACATAGCACAACAAAGCAAAAAAAGAAAAAATAACTGAAAAAGTTTCATAATGACAGTACAATCCCCACCTGAAAAAGTTTCAATTAGACTGAAAAATACCCATTAACAAAATGATCCGCCTTTTATTAAATTAATTTGTTACAAAAAATTTGATAAATGAAGAACCGCTCGACAAATTTTACGCAAACTTCACATAAACCATCTACTAAATAGTCCGAACAAAGCTTAAACATTTGGTTTGGATAGGTGAGCCCGTTTTTGAGTTCTAAAATTACAACGAAAAGTATCTTCACGCCGCAGATGCACAACCAGGGCACCCACGACTAGCCGAAGACACTAAATCCCACAAAGGGATTAAGGTAAGGGCAAGCCTAACGCCAACCGGGCACATATCCGATTCAGAGCAACGTTTTTTTTGGAAATTTGGAAAAACCCAATTCTCTACGACGAAAAGAAGCATTGATTATTGATTGATAGATAGATAGATTATAGTCTTACCGTTATGGGGCATCAAGCCATTTTTTGGGTTCCGTAGCCGATTGTCGTAAAGCGGATGAGACATATCCATCTTTCTCGTATATCAGCTACATAACTCTAAAACTCTAAGGACTACATAGATGAGACTTGCTAACTAGATGTATTCTGTAAGCATTTTTATGTTTTTTTTTTCATTTAACGGCAAGTGACGTTAGGGCGGCAGGAATATATAAGGCGATGGTGGCGATAGCTGCGAAACTCTATCACCTAGTTAGATGTTACGGTGTTAGTGACAGTAAGCCTATGCTCAGCGAGCTGCCTGACAGGAAGATATATGGTTAATTCTGCAAAGAAACCCGGTCCGCAGGTATAATTTCATAAAACATTTTTTTAACTACATATTTGTACAACCGATTCCATTGTCTTCTTAATCTGATTCCTCTTCATTTCTAACATCATTATAAAATAGAATCATTCAAAGATATGTAAGTAATATAAGTAGATACTTTTATTCGGCGGCGGCGAATACTTGAAGTTGCGTATACTGCAACATGAAATCATTTTTTAATTGATATTTTAATTTGTTTTTTAAGGGACGTGATACACTGCTAAGAAATGGCTTCTACTTAAATGACATTCATGGAGTTGTACTCAAGAAGATGTGCGATTTTTTTTATCTCGTTCGGCTACAGCAAGCGTAAACACAAGAAAGCACAACAAAATATTATTTCGGATTTGAATTACAACATTTAAAATAAAAAAAAAGCTTATTGGTAAAACTTTCTATACTTCACTACCATAGCTAATTATACTTCACTTCTGATATTTAATGGTACAAAATTACACAAAATTTCAGCAAAATTGGCTAAATTTATTCAATGTGTATACGAAATTCAAAAAACTGGCTATAAAATGCTGTGCAAGTTGCCCTTGTATAATGTCTTGTTCCGTTCCGGAGGATAGGGTTAGCCGGTATTCTTGCACAATAGAAATAACATCCCGGCTGCAGGCAGTAACGCATCTGTAACATCTATGGTACAAGTATATCTACGCCTAAACTCCTAAAAATGTTATCATTGAACTACTGGGGTAATAAAATTTCCCTTCGCATTAACCTTCGAATGGAAAATATTACAGTTTACATTCTACTGCTGTACACAAATCAATGTGACATTGACGCTCCAATGTCAATACTGAAGGGTTGGTTTGAAGGTCTTTTATTGGACGTCATATCCGTATCACACGATATGAATAATGTATTTCACAGAAACACATTAGCCATACGATTTATTGACTTCATAATACAAGCAAACCTGTTTATAACTCATGTATATAAACATAAATACACACACAAACACACACACATACAATTTATTTTTTATCATTTGTTTTTATTCTAATACTAGCGACACCGTCCGCACGGATGTCGGTCTTCGCGAGATAAAACTAAAAAATTAAGATTTTTTTTCTACTTATTTTTCCAGGATAAAATGTATCCCATATTAATGCCTAGGATAATAAGGTATAATTATACCAAGATTTATCGAAATCGAACCGTTAGTTTTCACGTGATGCCTGAACATACATACAGATACACGGACAGACAAAAAAAATTTGTGACACAGTCGTATGACTATTGCGGTTGCTATCGTACTACAATAAGTAAGTTTGTAATGTTTCAGTTCAAGTTTTATTATTTGACTATGACTTATTAAGGATCACTATTGCACGTTCACACGTTAAGTGTTTAACATTGAGTTTCGTTCATATTTGACCGTTTAAGTAAATATTAAAGTAACCCATAAACGTGCAAGTGGCCCTAAGATAATAAAAAAGTAAGACTTTGGTTTAGTAGAATCTATACTATTTAATACCACATGGTGGAATTCCATTGTATACACACTTATTTGAAGTAAACGCTTGTACTTATCCACTATACGCTTTATTAATACATTTCGCTACTTTCTAGCCAACCGGTTTCACTTTTTACAGCATCATCAGGGCTTTAAAACTAAAGATAAAAATATTGTTAATTTAACGTACACCTACGGGTAAATTGTATAAATTGTAAAATGATAAAAAAATATCAAAGCTATTTGACATATTTATTGAGAAAATAAATAAAAGAAATATTTTCATGCCCGTATCCTCGAAGCAGTTTCATGTATTTAATAATCATTTATAACTAATAATTACTCTGTCATGTAATATGCAGTTTGTAATCTAGTTATCACTACATTTTATAAGGGCGTGTTCAGATGACCCGCGCCGGGCAGGCACCCGCGTTGAGCCTACCCTAGACCCACGCTCAGCACGCGTATCCGCGTCGGGCACGCACACGCGTTGAGCCCGCCCTAGACCCGCGCTCAGCACGCGTAATTCATCGCGCACATCTCTCACTCGCTTTTGCCACTAATGACAGTCAATACAACAATAGCTGAAGCGCGGCCGCAAGGCAATACTGCGCGTGCGCGGGGTGCGCGCAGGGTGCGCGCGTGGCAAGCGATTGGCGGGCGCGTGGCGGACGCGTGGCGTGGGAGTGGGGCATTTGAGAATATTGGTGGGAAAATAGGGCTTAATTTATGTCGAAAAAAAATCAAAGCGTGTTCGAGCGTGGCATGCACTTCGTGTCGTCTGAACGCAGCCTAAATAAAGTCCCCCGGCCACGTCGCGTCCGTCTGTTCGCGACATTCTCTAAGTCCTACCTTACGGGTTTTCATACGGTTTTCATCGATTGATAGAGTAATTCTAGATAACTAAAAGGGGTATTTCATATAATTTCACAGAGTCCGACCGGTTCGTTGGTCAAGGGGCTAAAGTACACGCCTAACTCCACGGACTCGGGTTCGGTTCCCGACGGGGCAGGATTATGTGATAAACATTTTTATACGTCTTCATTTCCGGGTCTTGGTGTTCATTAAATTATTCTGGTATAAATTTAAGTATTTTATCTGTACTTATTAGAATCGTTGCCAACCCCCATAATACAAGAATTTATTTAAAGAGATTGTTTAATACGCAAACGTAGCCGAATGTAAAATATAGTTACTTTCAAAGTAATAGAACTGAGTCGAACAAACAAATAACATTAACCTTGTCAATGAAATAAATGAACTGACAAAATAAATGAAATTAGATAACGGTACGGCAGGGTATTAGCCAATCTACTTTATATCCCCTCCATGTGATTAGAAAGATTTTGTTTCTGCTTTTATTATTGGAATGGCTAAGGGGTATATTTGTAAAAGATATTTCCTGGCAGTCCATGTTATGACCTTTGTAAACAATAATTAAACATTTTTAGTGATACCTGAGAAACATATAAGTATTGTAGCTAACAAACATCGCGACAAGGTAAGTTTTTAAACATAAAATCCATCGAAATCGGTTAATCAGTTTAACAGTTACGATATCACACATATACCACACACACAGCGAGAGAAAGGTTCAAACTTATACGAAGAAGGAAGAGTTTTTTTATGATATTCGAAGGTAAACAAGCGGGTGGATTTCCTGATAGTAATACATTCATACCGTCTAGAGACACCGAAGGTGGTAATGGTGTGCTGCCAACCTGAAGCTGGGATGTAAGGCTTCCAGCAAAAGTTAGTTAAACGGCTACCTTACCCTCCGAACCGGAAAACGGCAACGGAATGCGCTGATGTTAAGGCGGCAGGAATATATTAGGCGGTCGTACCAATCCGTGTGAGTCAGTACGAAACTCTACCACCTAATCAAATGTCACGATGTTAGTGACAGTAAGCTTGTGCTAGCTTTTTACGAGCTGCCTGGCACAGGAAGGCAGATAGTCCGCTCTGCAAAGGAGTCCGGGCCAACACGGGAAAAATAAAAGAAACGAGTGAAAAAGTAAATAGACCGTCTTTACCTCCTCTATTCTATAAAATTAATATGTTTGTTAAGAAGTTGTCACAAAAACATTTAACCGTATATTATATTGTTTTCGTTTCGGCCCACATTTGTGCCCACATTTAGCACTATTCTCTTTTTATTAGGGTTGAGTGTTTTGTTGCTTGGTAAAAAATAACGGGTTTCTAAAATTTTGCAAGAGAAGATGCTTTTTACAAGTAGATAAACAGTTTGGTATTTTCGTACCCATATCCCCGAAAAAGTAGGCAGAGGCACAACCAGGGCACCCACGACTAGCTGAAGACACTAAGTCCCACAATGTGATAGGTGGCAAGCCTACCGCCAACCGGGCATATTTTCAATCCCGAGCAACGTTTTTTTTTTATTAAAAAATTGGAAAAATCCAATCTTCTTTTGATTGCCCGATCCGGTATTCGAACCCAGGACCTCAGGCAGTTAAGTCCAACAACTGAACCCCTAGACCACAGAGACGAGTTTGACTGACTATATATGTATTTGGCCCCGTTTTGGAATGACTTAACTTGCATATTACTGCTGATTTAATAAGATAACAGATATATATATATATATATATATATATCTTCACACCAAGTCCCTTACGGGATAGGCAGAGACTATCGAGTGGAAAACCTCACGATCCTGACAGACCTGTCTTGCTTCCTTCACATTCATTACCCATTTCATACAAACACGCCGATTTCGGAGACTCTTGATACCACCCTCGGATAATATCCGATTGATCTGATCGTGAAATATCAGCCTTGGTCTCCCCGGGCACCTACATCTATCCACATTCGCATTGTATATCTGCTTTGTCAATCTTTTATTTATCATTATTTCCATGTGACCTAACCAGTGGAGCATGCCGATTCTTAATTCAATACGAGTGTGTGTCTTCACGTCCATATCCTTAAAGAGGTAGACAGAGGCACAACCAGAGCACCCACAACTAGCCGAAGTCACGTAGTCCCACAATGTGATAAATGGTAAGCCTATCGCCAACCGGGCACATATCCATTATCCAATCCCGACCAACATTTTTTATTAGAAAATTGGAAAACCCAAATTTTATTTTTTTTGCCCGACCCGGGATTTGAACCCGGGACCTCATGTAGTCAAGTCCAACGCCTGAACCTACTAGACCACAGAGGCGAGAAAAATATGAAAAGCTGAAGTTAAGTTATATAAAATAAATAATCTTTAAAAACAATATTGACTCAGAAAGCCCAAGTTCAGCCATGATTGTACTTTGTACAATTACCAATTCTCAATATCGTAACTTTAGTACTTACATGAACTTCACGAAGTTCAAATTGAAAATCGATTCTTAAAATTCAAGTTTTAAACACGCAAAAGTGTTTAAAGTCTGAAGTAATCGGCTTAAATATCAATTGTTTAATATTATAGAACAAGACATCTGTGAACTCTCTTTCAGTTTGGCAACGCACCATTACCACCTTTGGTGTCTCTAGGCGACGTGAAATTCTTACCATCAGGAAATCCGTCAGCTTGTTTGCCTTCCATTATCATAAAAAAAACAATCCTTTTGTTGCCGGAGCCGGGAATTGAACCCGGGACCACATGCTGTCAAGTCTAGCACCTGGACCGCTAGACTGGACGGGACTGTCTCTAATATTTTTTATTTCGTTTAAAGCGAACAGCACACAGCTCTCCTGACGGTAAGACGTGTTATTTTTCAGAAACCGTAAATGTTATAAGCGCGTTGCTGTCTTCTGGCCGAGGTGTTAGGCTACACCGGCCTACCCTACCCTCCATACTGGACCATGACAGTCATTATACCGGAAGGAATAGGTAAGGCGGCCAAGTTGCAATACGGCACTCCAGTGGTTTTGTTCATAATAACTTATATTTTCTTTTGCTCGGCTTTTACGGGCTACCTAGTAGGAAGGCTGATAGTCTATCCTACACAGGAGACCCGGACCAAAATTGGATGATAGACAACCGTAGTGACATCATAGATGTTATTAGTGTAGTGCCAACTTGTGCCCGTAATCTTACGCCATCTGTGCATATCTACTAAACTAACCTTCACCTGCAAAACGGTAATGACCAGAACTAACAATATGCGAAAGGGCATGCTCCGCTGGTTCGAATATGTGGAAAGAATGATAGGTGAAAGATTGACAAAGTAGATATACAATGCGAATGTGGATGGACGTAGGTAGCCGGGGAGACCAAGGTTGACATTCCACGATCAGATCACTCGGATATTATCCGAGGGTGGTGTCAAGAGTCTCCGAAACCGGTGTGTTTGTATGAAAAGGGTAATGAATGTGAAGGAAGCCAGACAGGTTTGTCAGGGTCGTGAGGTCTGGCACTCGATACTCTCTCTTTCTACCCAGAAGGGGACTTGGCGTGAAGATATGTATGTATAGAGGTAAGATGGTGGTAAAATTCAATTTTAAAAAGACAAATAAAAAAAACTTAGTCCTTCATTTTTCAGAACCTTAACTTATTAGGGCTGAGCTAAATACATAGATACGTCAAGAAGAATTATTGAAACAGAAAGCCCAGGTGTAGCCCTGACCGTACTTGGATTACTATAAAATTCTCAATGTCGTAACTTAGGTACATGAACCTGACAAGTTCAAATAGAAAATCGATCCTTTCGTTCGGGTGTTTTCGATGAAACTCGGCCTTATTCGCGTGAGAAATTCACCTTAGTTTTACAATTGCAGCTTATTTAAATAAAAATAGCAAGGGAGCTTGGGATGCTAAATGTGTAGTCACTCGAGCGTTTGGGGGACCTATTGGAATTTATCGATTAGATAGTGAGAAATAAAATGGGTCAAGTGATATTAAGGTTTTTAGTGGTGCGGGGATCGTAATTGCTAAAAGAACAATTCCAATCACTTTATCGAGCGAGTGCATCAAATATGCCTTTTGTGTAAATACGCATCAAAGTGTGAATGTTATTGTGTCCCGTCGACAGAAATATTTATTTATTTATTCAAAATAGATGCACCATTCATGCTATGTGCTACATGATATTCTCTACCAGTCAAACTAACTTTATTTAAAAAAAAAATTAAATGGAGTGCAAAGAAAAAAAATATATTTGCAAACACATTAACACATAAATCTAATTTTAGGTAGTAGAATAATTTAATGATACATGTCATTGTAATTGCTAATGAATATAAGTTACTTGTTTTATTAAAGTTCCTGACCTTCTTTCTAACTAATGTCATGCTCAAATCGTCAGGAACTTTAAACCTTCACTGATATAATATGCACTGTGCATATTACATGATGAACTTTAATCCAACAACTTCAAGAACATTTTCAGGTCAAATCCTTTTGATAAAAGCCCTGCACGCATGCCTCTACGCAATTTTTGTCAAATAATAGGCGTGTTTAGCCATGGCACCTGGTAATTCCTTATCATAATTTCCTGCACGGGAGTAACTTCAACAATCCCTATTTTTTGTGCTCCTCTACTATAATGAGATTTTCCGGTGCTCATTAATATTGTGCTCTTCTGAAAAGAACAGACCTCCTAAGGCCTGAAAGAAGTATCTTCACGCCCATATCTCCGAAGAGGTAGGCAGAGGCACAACTAGTGAACCCACGACTAGCCGAAGACACTAAGTCCCAAAATGTCATAGGTGGCAAGCCTATCGCCAACCGGGCACATATCCAATCCCGAGCAACATTTTTTTTATTAGAAAATTTGTAAAAACCAAATTATCTTTTTGTTGCCCGACCCGGGATTCGAACCCGGGACCTCGTGCAGTCAAGTCCAACACCTGAACTTCTAGACCACAGAGGCGATCATGTCACTTTAATTGCCAAAAATATCGTGTTCCGCTTTTAAAGGTAGGTAAAGTACGAGTAATAATGGTTAGATTTGCACATAAGACCAAACACCCTAGCCATAGGATAACTAATCACCGAAAGAGGTCGTGTGCTTGTTTACTGTATTAATCGCTCGGTCGTGTGCTTGTTTACTATATTATCCAATAATAAAAGTCAAAATATATTCACGCCCGTATCCCCTTAGAGCTAAGCAGAGTCCGAAGGCACCCACGAAGGCACCCACGATTAGCCGAAGATATAGTCCTACAATGTGATATTTGGAAAGCCTATCGTCAACCGGACGGGCACATTTCATATCCCTGGCAAAGTTGTTTTATAGTGTAATATTTTTTTCTCTACTTGGGAATCGAACCTGGGATCTCATGTAGTCAAGTATAACAGCAAAGCCCTAGACCAAAAAGACAACTATGAATCTAATAAAAGTAAGAAGGTTGCCACCTATCTCGTTGGGGAGTGAAGTATCTTTGGCTAATTGTGAGTGCCCTGGTTGTACCTTCATCCACCTCGTCTGGTGTACGGAATTGAATGTATTTTTTAAAAGTTAATTAATGTTATAACTGAATCTAAAACTGAAACATTTATTTTAATCTCAGAAATAACTATTTTAGCTTCAAATTAGTGAACCACTTGAAATGTTGAGTATCGCAGCTAAGTAATTAGGCGCCCGACTTAAATAATGGTAATGGCTGAAAGATTTAAGATACTGAAACAGACTTTACGCCGCATTAAATCGTGAAAATCTAGACCGAAATTGATTTATGGTATAACTAGAAACATAATTTTAAAAATGGTGGATAAGTACGAGTCGGATATCTATATATATAAAAGAAATTCGTGTTAGTTACACTATTTATAACTCAAGAACGGCAGCTTGTAAAAGGCAAGCGTAGACTTACCGTCACTAACAATATGACAACTGACTAGGTGGTAAAGTTTCACAGCGACTCGCCCGGATTGGTACCATCGCCTTACCTATTCCTACCGCCATTACGTGTTTCGGTTCGGAGGGTGAGGTAGCCGGTAAAATTACTTTTGCTCGAGGCCTACATCCCAGCCTGATGTTGGCAACGCACCATTACCACCTTTGGTGTCATATCATAAAAAAAACTTTTAAAAATGGTGAATAAGCGCGAGTCGGATATCTGTATATCCTACTTATCGTTATAAATGCGAATGTTTGTCTGTTTGTTTGTTACTCATTATCGCATAAACTGCTTAACCAATTTTCATGGAATTCGGGACACGTAGAGGGTAACTTGGGTAAACACATACGATAGCTTTTATCTCGCAAACATATTCCTGTGGGACCATTAACCATGCGGGCAACGCCGCGAAAACAGCTATTATAATACAATATATTCGTGCTTACTACGCTATAACTTAAGAACGGACGAACTGATTTCGATGAAAATGTTATATAATACCTTCTTAACTTAGAAAAAAGAGACGAACATAAGACATTTTTATCCCATTTGACTGTGAGGAAACTAGGAAAAACAACGTTTTAATTTTTCAAATTCAAACTGAACGAATGGAACGAAGTCGAATTCGAAATCGAAAGAAGTTGAATTCAAAAACGAAAATCCATTTCGCGTGTTCATCGCATCAAGCCTTAACAGTTTAACAGATTTTGCTATTTATTTTTTTACTGTACTGGTTATTGTTAGTAGAAGGTTCTTATAAAAAACACGATAACGGCAGGGAAAATGGAAAAAAAAGGTTATAATTCATACAAAAATTCTCAAATATCTTGTCATCAGATCCATGAAGATCTGTATAATAGTCAACCACCTCAAACATTTATTATCTTCTAATATACAAAAATCAATTCCTGTTTGTTCTTGCTAAAATTAGAGAACGGCTCTACCGATTTGTCTAATTTTGATTTTTAATTATTTGTGAAAGACCAGGGAAGGTTTGAAAAATAAGACAAAAAGACAAACTGTTAGGAAACTAGAAAAACAACATTTAAGTTTTCCCATACAAACAGAACGGGTGGAACGAAGTTCACCGGGACAGCTAGTTACAAATGAAACAAATTTTTAAAAATGCTAAATATAGTCGTCGAAAATATAATCACCTTCTTTGAAGTAGGTTAATAACCATGACAAGTAAAATGCTCGTGACAGTTGCGGTCGCAGTTATCTATTAAACTAATGAAAGCAGAAAGTTAAGCGAGTTAGTTACTAGTCATCCGGCTGATTGCAGTTGTATAAACTTGAGATTGTTCCCACTACAGCAATACGTTAATTTACTATTACTAGAGAGTCACATCAATTTTATTATTATCTATGTAGTTGTTTTTGAGTTATAGTTATAATTGAAGAAAAAAAAATGCATCATTAACTATTAATTTTATCATAATCCCACTAGTGCTTTTTTCGCGGACCTTGAACATGGAGACCGAATCCAGAAATTCCGTAACGAAATTAACCTATCACCCATTGAACACCCATTCATTGCCATCTGTCGATGAATAACAGAAGTTTTAATGACTTTTTGATCACGCTTGTCTGCTTAGTTTAGCAACTCGCCTTTAAGTGGCATTGGTTGTATCGGCGTTACTGCGCATGTGTTATACCCCTCTTCGCCCCGCAATCTGGTGACTTATGCCTACTTATGCATTACCTTTACCACGGCAGTCTTCGAGTTCCTAACGTCTTTTTAATGTTAGATGTAAGCATAAAAACACACGACTCTACTTATGGTAAGAGATCACCGTTGCAGAGCCTTATTTCTCACAGATGGCGCCGCTGTCCTTAGGCCGGGAAGGCAGGCCTATTTTGCAAGTCTCTCTCAACTCAAAACTACTATTCAAATGTTGATAGGATTATTTACGGGGACCATCTCGAAATATTTTCGAAACTGAGTTGAATTACACCTTTAATTTAATTGTAATTTTATAGCTACATTTATTTACTTTTCACTCTTAGCCAGAAACTCACAGTGGTAAGTCAAAATTAATAAATCAATGAGATAGCAAATAAACTATGTAATAAAAACATGACTTCTTCAAATTGGAGCCACTATCACCTATACTTTACAGAATTATTAGCTTTGGAATGTCTTGCATGGCTACGTAGAAATATTAATAAAAAGAAAGTGCTGGTTATAAAATGAGAAAGGGCATACTCAACTGATCTGGTCATGTGTAGTACTTTGGTTTGGTAAAATCTCTATCTCCTCTAAGTTTGCCGTAAGGAACTTCGTTCCAGAAATAATAATAAAATAACCTTAAATCTAATACGATTTAATTTTTTATCTTTTTTGCAATAACTTAATTTAAACATTTTTCTGGATCCAAGGTGTAAATTTAGATATACGTGTATTGACTCCTGGGTAATTCGGCAGACCACATTGATGGCCCCAGGAATAAATACCGACTACAACACCTTCATTAACCAGAGGGCCGCCATCATCGTCTTGGCACTGACTACGACCACCATAATTGATGAAGCCAGCACACAGCATGTTCTCTGTCACAGTGAACCCGATCATGTCGTATCTGGATTTGCAGATGTTTTGATTGACAGTCCATATTTGAACATGACGTAATGCGTCAGCTGAAGATCCTCCGAACTGAAAAAGATTATTATTTTAATTGTAGCACTTTTTTTGTACTTGGAATTTTTTTAAAGTTAAAAAAATTTTACAGTTAAAAAAATATCAGCTTTAACAGGATTTGGACCTACGTTTCTTTCTGACGGATGTAGGGCGCGCGTTTAAATTGGGTACAGTATGAAACTTTATCTTTTATTTGAAAAAATATCAAACAAATAATTTTAAACTTAAAGTAATTTATTGCTGCAAATTTGAACTAATGATATTTCTCATAAGATAATGAGCAAAATAATCATTGATAAGTAAACTTGATTTTAAATTGTATCAAAATACAACAAAGGCGACGATTTTTTGAAAACTTAAAGGATTTTTTTAGTTTTAAACCGCTTTGTATCACGTGTGTAGATTTGCTCTACAAAACTGTAAGCAGGTCATTATAAACTTTCAAACAAATAGATTAAATGATTTATATATTTATTTTTGGCATTTAATTATTTTTATGAAAAAGTGGACTGTGAGAGGAGCGGGATGGGATATCTTTGCGTTTATTTTAAACTAATTGGTTAAAAGGATGTATATATTTTATTGAATCACGCGTTACTTTGCAGAAATCCATTGTAACAGCTGTAAAATAAGCCTTTATTTTGCTAATTTCGCGTAAGCAGTGTAAATGTTGTGGCAAGTAATCCTCCAAATGACACAGAATGTGACAAGCCTAACTGACGTTCCCACCACCCTCCTCCGCGACCAGAACAGGAATATAGGAAGATCTCGGGAAACAATGTATATTGTCACGTTCTTCACATGTGACAACCCTACCTAAAGTTACCACCACCCACCACCGCGACCAGATCACAAATGGAGTCCGAACACGGGAAACAAAAACACTTGTCACGTTATTCGCCAACTTTGTCGAAGCACTCACCACAGAAAACACCAAATCGCACTCAACGTACGTTTCGCCTCGACACCGAGGCATCCTCAGGAAATCGACTGTACCGTACAAACGACGACACAAGAGTGACTTGCCGCCGCTTTGGGCATGGTCTTTTCGGTCAGTGAATTTGACAGTTCTCAGCAGTTTAAATT
>NJDD01003346.1:0-24510 GCA_002245505.1 Calephelis nemesis | reverse complement strand
GAAGAGTCGTTCTGTCGGTGAAACGTTCGTAGAGGAAAAGTCCTGTCTTCGAATCACTTATATGAGAATCGTTCTGTGGCGAAACGTTAGTTGGAGAAAGGTAAAGTCGATAAAAAACTTATAAACAAACATTCTGTCGGCGAATCGTCACGCGGGGAAACGTTTGTCGGAGAACAGTTACAGAATCGTCTTTCTCTACCATTATTTCTAAAATTTGATCACCTCATGGAATCGGCCAGTCTTTATCCTGAGACTTTAAATGCAACTACGAGTATGAAACAATTTATTCACAACTCTTGTACTTTCCACAATATATTTTTTTATAGTTTAGCCAACCGGTTTCGCTATACAAACATTATCAGGGCTATATAACCCTGCTGATGCTTGAATAGCGAAACCGGTTGGCTAAACTATAAAAATAAAAAATACACAGATTGTAAAAAGTACAAGTGCTGTGAATAAATTGTTTCAAGAATAGAATTCCACCAAGCACCGATGATAAGAAGTAAAGAAAAGCAACTAAACTTAAACTGTTTTTAAAAAAACTTACAGAAGTGGCTCCCCATCCTACTGCCCATACAGCTTTATCATCAGGGAGGTAGTAGTTTGAGCCGGCAATACTTGCTGGAGCTACTGCACTACCAAAAATGATAGCTGTTGCAGGTTTCAGGATCGCGATATCGTTGTCATAAGTCCTTGCATTATAGTTCTCGTGGATGATCGTTTGGTTTATGTTGCTAACCGAACCTCCCGAATTTGGATAACTGGAACCAATGCGAATACGCCATCTGCTTGATGGCTCACCGCTGTAAACATAAGAGATAATATTAGTTTATAATTATCGTTATGACCTTATCTTCGAAGAGGCAGGCAGAGGTACAACCAGGGCACCCACGACTAGCTATATTTAAATAATAATAGTGGTCGTAATTCGACCATAATAAATTTTAATATCATGTTGATAAGAACGCCATCTTCATTTCTCAAGACCAGCTTTGTTTCTAAACATTTTAGTGCGCCATCTGTGATCTTTTATCGTTATCGTCTATATATTTGTTTATGTGTCAAATGCATGGTAGTGTGGGTAATATTTTATTTATTGATTTAATGTACTTTATACGCATTATTATTGAAAAATTCTTCTGTCGTTCTGCACTTCAACCACACTAATAAATAATAAGTGTGCCAAATTTCATACAGGGTCCAAAGTTTTTGCATCACGTATTGATATAGAGATAAGACGTAATATCAGTTCGATATAATTTTATTGGCCTAAAAAAACTAAATGAACTACGATCATAGAAATAAGATTGTGAGACACCAATAACATCTATGATGTCTAAAGGAAAAATTTGTTTCTAGCCGTAAACAAGACAGTTAAGTATACTTATAATATTAAAAAAAAGAATTAAAATAATTTGGTATATTGTGTATAGTTTTGGTAATAATTAAAATAATGTAGAAACCTTATTTCTTTAACTTTTCCTTAAATTTGTCTATATTTTAACATGTTAGAGTAAAGCAGTTTATGTCACTCTTCAAAGTCTATCTATTTATAAATCTATTTATTTTCAAAAATGAATTAAAACAGGTTCAGCTTTTCGACGATAGTTAGAAACACACATTTTTTGCATTTATTATACCAGTAGGTATTCTTATGGCTACCCGATTATAATTGATTTCGGTATAAAAAGGTGACATCTTTGAACAGCACATCTCAACGGATTTCCTCGAAATTGATAAATAAGGTTTACATGAAGAAGAAGTTCCTTATAACGGACAGCTTCGGTTTAAATGCTCGTTTGCTCTAATGTAGTCTGTACTTAGCTTAATAGACACAAATACTCACGCGAAACAATGAGCTGCAGAAAGAACAGCCTTCCATGTTATAATAGTCCCAGCGCACGACTGCAGGTAAGTGACGTAGTTGGTGGTGTGTAGCAGCGAGGCTACGTATGGGTAGGATTGGACTGGTATTGGATTACCACCCATAATCCTCAGCTCATTGTTTGGCTCGGCTAAAAGTATAGTATTTTTTAACTGAATTCAAAAAAATGAGGAGGTTCTTAATTCGGCCGGTATATTTTTTTGTGTATGTACATCGACTTCTCCGAGGTTTCTGAACCGATTTACGTAATTCTTATTTTTATACAATAGAAGACAAACAAACAAGTGGGTCACTTATTAAAAAGTGATCTCCGCTCCCGGACATCTGCAACACCAGGAGTATCACAGATGCTTTGCCGAACTTTAAGGAATGAGTACGCTATTTTCTTGAAGGTTCCTATGTCATAATCGTTTGGAAAATAGGAAAGGTAATACGATTTTGCCTTATTACCATACGTTATAATACCTAGAAATCGCTAACAATTACGCAAAAAAGTCACTTATTATCTCCTCCCAACTAATTCGCGGATATAAATAGTGCGTAAAAAATTATACTGGTTACCGAACCCGAACCGACCCGAACCAAACCGAAACCGAACCGAAAGGAATGCGCAGTTGCAAGACCTAGTAATATGGCAAGAAAATACCTATTTTCTATGTTACAGCAAACTTTGTGCTTGGAAATCCTTGTAGAGGGATTACCTAAGCCCAAGTAACAAAGTTACAGAATAACTTTCTAACTTTATCGCCTTTCTCACCTCTTAGGAATTGAGTTCTGATAAATCCTTTGCTAAGAAGACGCCTCCACAGCTAAGGTCAGGCACATACGTAAAGCCAGCTATGGAATGTTACTTCGAGAAATGTATAGAAATTTCGCTCTTAGCACATCAACAGAAATTTCATATGAAATAAATTAAAACAATAATATTTTTTAAAGGAAGCTTTTTTAAACGCTCTAAAAAGAAAAAAATATTTTTTTTTTCTTCAAAAATATTAAGTATGAACTTACAATCTCTATCTGTTGCCCGCGTATTTAATGTTGCCACAGGAACATTTTTTCGAGTCAAAACCCTCTATGTGTGTGACAAATTTCATAAAAATCGATTTAGCAGTTTTTCGTGAGTTACAAACATACAAACTTTCAAATTTATAATATTAAATAGCTATTTACCAGATGTAGCTACATCTGGTCAATATTTTCGTGCGAAAATATATTGAATATATGTGACGGATCTAACAGAACATACCCACCTGTTAACATGCCTAACTACATCGACCAACCGCGAGGCTCGGGTTCGATTCCCGACGGGCAGGCATTTGTGTGAAGAACATTTAGATGTCTGCATTTCCGGGTCTGGGTGTTTATTAAATTTATTCTGGTATCTATTTAAGTATTTCTATGTATTAGTATCGTTGACTAACACCCATAACACAAGCATATAATTTGCTTTCTTTGGGGTTAGATTCAATTTGTGTAACTTGTCCAGGGATATTTATTTATTAATTTATTATTTCTATGTATTAGTATCGTCGACTAACACCCATAACATAAGCATATAATTTGCTTACTTTGGGGTTAGATTCAATTTGTGTGACTTGTCCAGGGATATTTATTTATTTATTTGTACTTGTTTGCTTTCTTTATGTAAAACAATAGCAGAACATTTTTGAAGTCAGTTAGTATATAGCATAGACACTTACCCAATGCGAGGCCCAGAGCTGTCAAAAACACTATTAAACTTGCAGACATCTTGAATCATTTCAGAAAAAGTGACAATATTGACCTATTTCACTATATATATGAACAAATCTCGAAAGGTATAGATAAGGAACAAATTACGTTAAATGCTATCTCTAAAATGAATAAACACTTGACTATTAATAGTTCTACGTAATGATCAGATAATAAATTAAGTATATGCCACCATATCGTAAAGTGCTACTAGGAACATGAAGTGTTTTATAATTATGTTAAGGTAGAATACCTTAAATACGAGTATATTAAGATTCTACAATAATAATAATATGTTTAGCTCCTTCACATTATTGTTTTCTGTCGACAACTTTAGTGCTCCGTTCTCTTTAATAATAAAGAGAACGGAGCACTAACCTACTACCGTCCCTCTCCGGCTTTTCACGGGTGTTAAATATACGTATATACATTCCCCTTCAGTCACTTTATTTATTTAAAAAAACGCATCAAAATCCGATGCGTAGTTGTAGAGATTTAAGCATACAAAGGGACATAGGGTCAGAGAAAGCTTCTTTGTTTTATATTATGTAATGATCTAAAAACCTTCCTCCTTAATAACTTTATCTATTTGAAAAACTGCATCAAAATGTGTTGAGTAGTCTTATAGACCTACGCATACATAGGAACAGATAGCGGTTAGTGATAAATAATTAATACATTCAAACAACTTCGTGAAGAGGATTGCATTTCGTGACAAAATAAGTTGATTTATTCAAGAACACGGTACACATTTATAATAAAACTAGCTGTTCCGGCGAACTTCGTTGCACCCGTTCAGTTTGTATGGGGAAAATAAAGTATTGTTTTTCCCATCTTCCCTGCAACTTCCCGGGTTTTCTCTTCATAAGAACCTTTTTCTGACAATTACTAATACAACAAAAAAATAATTAGCCAAATCGGTTGAGTCGTTCGAGAGTTATTCGCTTACCAACACATTTAGCAATTCATTTTTATATTATAGATATGCAAGAATGTAATAATAATTTACGTCTTTCCTTTTAACCTAAATATATCAACATTAAATTAAAATGAAAATACATTATATTTTTGTTTTAAAGAAACCAATACAATGCAAAACTTATTACATGGGTAATGTAAAATACTTATATTCGTAATTGTTGGAAAAACTGCAAAACAAAAAAGAAAAATATAGATATAAATTGAAAACCTTTTTTGGAAGTTGAAAATATAATATGTAAGAGACGAAAATCAATTTTGACGCTATCGAGAGAAAAGACGGTTAAAGGTTTTCAATTTTTTTTTGTGCAATTTGTACAATTTTGTTCAGTGAAAATTCACAAATGAAATAATCATGAATAAATTAGCATATTGTGTATTTCCTCATTGCCAAATCTATATCTATGAACTTGAGTAATGAGGCCATCGCTTTACCCAAGACCCTGACATGACTTATTAAAAACTTATGACTAATTATAATTGAATCTCGATTTTGGAAAATTTTATGAAAACTGATGAAAATTTCTACTTGACTAATGGTAAAATACTAACGAGAATTCGAAAATCGAAATAAAGAAAGAGACATAATGTTACGCTTTATTAAATTACAAATACAGCCTCCTCATAAAATAGACATGTGTAAACATCTATAAAAATTATTATTTATTCCGTGCTCAGCAGACGGAATACATTTCATTTCAGCTAACCTGATTGTTTCTTACATTTTTGTATCTTCTCTCATATTTATGAATATTAAGAAAGTACAATAAATTTGGTACTATCTATTACCCTTGAATTCGTGTCCTTGTTAATGTGACTTTTCGTGGCTACTAATAGGAACAAAATATATCCCCTAGGTACATAGTAAATGTTACAAGTGTAGCATTTACTTTCGCTGATCAATTGATTGAATTCAAATTTAAATTTTAAAATATTTTATTTACGTGGGCCTGTACAACGATTTTTGTGACGCGTTTATATAATTCTAACAATTAGCACTTCATTGGAACGCTTCCATTCACTGAGAAGATCCGGCAAAAGAAACTTAGTGGGCTTGTCTTTTAAATTTCTTATAAATATGTTTCACAAAAATGTATTACAAATATAATTTATTTGTCGGGATCGGTATAAGGGGCTTGTAATCCAAAGCATTTATGTCTCTTAAATATTCTGAAATCGTATAATAACCGTACGTTAATTTAATTAATTTTTTAAACTTATTCAATATGAGCGGCAAATTTAGAAAAAATAACTGATTCTGTGGGGACGAGACTTATGTACAGCAATTTGGACGTACAATAAGTTTTCAAAAATATATTGAGAAGTCACCGTTACAATATTTATTTCTTTAAACTCTTCCTTGAGAAAACTCTTGGACCAAAGTTATAAATTGCCCGTATTTTGTATGATAAATTTTATGTTTTCCTCAGCCGAGTTTCCCCAGAGAAGAGTGTTTTATGACATAACGCTGTGAAAATAATTAAAATAAACAATTCTAGCGGTGTCGACATCTGTTAACTGGCTTATTTTCGTAACAGCGTAAGGTGTCGAGCTCAATCTGATGGCAAGCTTTGCAACGTGCGGGCTCCATTGTAACTTGTTATCCATAGTGATTCCTAAAAATGTGGTAGAAACTACTAGGGCCAGTTTGTTCCCATTGAGTTATACATTACCTGTCTTACATTAGGCATTTAACATTTGAAACACTTGAATATTTTTTTCCTTAAGAAAAAGATGATTTACATTAAACCAGTGTACAACTTTTGGAATCACATCTTACGTTTCGTTACACTTATTCGATTGTGTTTTCACTTTAAATAATAATGAAATGGCATCCACGAACAATAATATTCCTTGATCATCCCTTACGCAGTAAGGCAAGTCGTTTATGTATATTCAGAACAAAAAAGGACCCATAATGGAGCCCTGGGAGAGACCTATGGTAAGAGCAGCATCTCTTGATTTTACACCATTATTCTCAACATTCTAAATCTTCTAAAGTGACTTATTTTTAATTCCATAATGGCAAAGTTTCCTGATCACAGTATCATGGTTAACTCAATCAAATGCCTTGGACAAATCACGAGTACATCGAGTGTATCCTGAAAGTCCTCCAAGGCTTCATAAATTTTCTTTAACAATTCCAGACCAGCGTCAACAAACAGTCGACCCTTGTAAAACCAAATTGTTTTTTTATGAAATAAGCCCAATTAGTTAAAATGTAATAACATTTAAGAATAATTTTTGAAAAATTTTAGAAAGAATTTTTTAAAATATTTTTTTTTCGCTTTCTATAATTTCTTACATCAACACTTGGCGAAATTTCATCAATAAATTTACTAACAAAAATATATTTTAATCATCCTAATCACACCTCTCTTCTTCACAGTATCTATATCATAAACACGTTTGGCGTCCTTTGGTTGCTTTTTTGTTCGGTATTAGTTGGATTCTGACTCAAATAAGTAAAGTTTAGCTAACCGGTGATTTGAACTGTTGACTACTTAATATATAGGTGCTAGGTATACTTAATATATACTTAATATATAATACATACATTTACAATTAAGCACTCTACAGAAATTTGGATAATATTTCAATTCAATTTTTCAATTCAATTCATTTATTTATTTGTAGAAGTAGGTAAAGATTACATTACAAATGAACGAACGAACAGAATGAATGAACGACTACTCCTTGCCTAGTGGCGTACAAATATTATTTAAGAAATAAAATTTAAAATTTGCAGCAATCAGTTTCACTATCTCATGTATGTACGCAGACATTGTAGATTTAATGCAGAACTAGTAATACTCCAACTAGCCTGCTCTTATTATATTATTGTACATAAATAAAGTTTAATCAAATACACCCGTTTAAATTAAATACTATTACATTTTGTAAAATTTTAATTAAATCTAAATTATATTGATGCCCATAAAATCTTAATTCAATTTAATTAAATATATAATTATTCAATTAAATCTAAATTATAATATCTAAGATATTTTTTAGTTTAATTGAAAGAAATAAATTTATATCCAGATTGGTTGGTCCGGGACCGCTGAGTAGAATAGACCTGCCTATCTGCCTAGCAGCTCATAAGAAGAAAACAGTGTTTAAAAGATAGGTCAGTACTAACGAGACCACAGATGGGAAAGTGCTGTGCTGCAACTTGCCCGTGTAGGGAGCCGGCGCCTTACCTATTCCTGCCACCATATTAAATCGGTCAATTCCAGACCTTAGGGTAGGCGGTATATAGCATAAGAAAGAGTGGTGAGTACCTGAAATGTGACAATCAAAGTAAACTGTTAGAACTGTATCCTAATTACTATGTACATTCATATATGTCAAGAAAATTAATAATGCTGATATTTAAAACATACCTTTTCTTCAAGACTTATATGTCGAGAATATTTTAAAGTAGTCGTTTTTGAAACTCTGTCTCAACCCTCAGTCTTATCATAGGGTCGAAGGCGGTTGCTTTATTCTGAGAGTCTTAATCGCTCACCTTGAGCTTGAGAAGTTTGTAACATTGTCAAACAAAAATAAGGAATTAACATCTTTTTCTGTTCCCCAAATCACTTTGATGACATTGTTTTTCACAAAATGAAATAATATTCTCTTAAGTGTTTCTTCTTCTCTACATGAGGCTAATACACTTAGGGCTCAGTGTTATCAATTCGCTGAAGATGGAGTATTCTCGTGTTATCTCTCTTATATTGTTTTATATTTCAACGAAAGGCTTTTAGTTCTCAGCTTAAAGAACGCTTTAAATATCTATGTGACCCACACAAACTAAGCATAAATTGAAGATCCCAATGCATTTGAGATGTTTTTAAAAACCTACTTGCAAATTTGCAATATAGTCGGCGAGGTTGTGATACTGATTACCGTCAATTCGTTGTTCTGAAAATACACTTCCATTTAAAAATAAATGACCAGAAAAATATTATGAAAATTAATTACAAGAAGTTTTTATATTATCTTCCACTAACTACTATTCTTCTCGGGTATTAATAACCACACCACAATATAATTGGCAACTACTTGTTACATAAATGTTATTTACAATATTATTTGTCTGTAAGAAATCTTTTATATTATTGTTATTCATATTAATTTCAAGTTTTGATACAGATACACTCGTTGTTAATGTCTAATAAAGAATATTTGTTTCTATATTATTCTACAATACTTGCTATAAATAAGGCGCAACCTAATTTGCGATTAGACATTTTTTAACATAATTAAAAAAATAATGTTGAAAATGAGGTAGAATAAGATTGCGAATTTAACGAATAAAATAAAAAACTAAGCAAGGAATCAGAAATCGTAAGGCTATTTGAATGTTTTATTCTATCTTACAAGAATTCTTATAATAGTTACAATAGTTACAATTGAAATTTGTTTAGCTGTTTGCTTGAATCCAGGCAGTGTAACGAGATACACGAGCATTAACACCTGGGTAACGGGCAAGAGCGCACTGTTCTCCCCAAGAGCTAACGCCGACGACGACTCTGTTGTGGAGGAGAGGACCACCCGAGTCCCCATAGCAAGCATCACGGCCACCAACGTCGAGCCAACCAGCGCATAGCATATTGTCGGTAATATCGTCTCCTAATTCAGCATAACGGATCCGACATACGTTCTGGTTTACCACCCAAATCTGAACATGGCGGAGTTGCTCAGAAGGACTGCCATTGAACTGAAAATAAATTATTTAGTAAGATTTCGACAAATATTAAGTATTGTCATAATATTATGTAGTGATCCCATGAGGTAATATCGTAAGATCCTGCACGACTTTTCAGAATTTTTCTGGCGCTAAGTTTTAAATTTTTTATTTTCCAGTTTCAAATTGTAGTCAGAAAACGCACACATCAGATTAAAAAGCGTAGCCTTATGTTGGCAACGCACTATTCATCTTGGACGTTACGCCATTTTAGCGAAATGTGCGTGTCTTAAAGTTATAGCTATTTTTGGTGAATGTGCTTATTTCGTTAGAATCAAGATTTCCAAGAGAAGAGAAGATTTTCCATTCCCTATTAAATCGCTTAGGTTTTAGGGTGGTGTCAAGAGACTTCCAAACCCGGAATGTTTGAATAAAAATATTGAATGTGGAATAAGAGAGAAGAGAAGAGAGAATTATGACATTAAGCACTCGACACTCTGTATCCCGTTAGGACTTGCAGTTAACAGTTTTTCCTGGTAAATTATTTGCTTGTTTGCTTTTAAAACAAATTATTGTACTTACGCTGGTTTGTCCCCATCCGATAACCCAAACTTGTTGATTATCTGCAAGGTTATAGTTAGGACCAGCAATGGCTCCAACGGCGACATTGTTGTTATAGCTAAACGTAGTTTGCGAGTGGAGGATGGCAATATCGTTATCTAAGTTTCGTCGGCTGAATTGTGGGTGTACGATAATCCTATTGATGTTATGTATAACACCTCCGCTGTTTGCGAAGGATGAGCCAACGCGAATACGCCATTGAATAGTTGTAACACCACTGTAAAAGATGGTTCATTATAGTAACTAGCTACAGTGGCAAACTTTCTTCGCCATGTATATACCCTTGCAGTATGGGGCGCGTTTGATGATTCATTTTGATACCTAACAACTGTACATAAAAATCAAAATTTGTTTCGAAGAAAAGATATACCGTAATTCGATTTTTTGTACATAAAATTTAAGGTAAGATTTAGTTTGCTGGACTTACAATTATAACGCAAACTAGCTGTTTCACGCAACTTTTCCGGCGTAACTTGGCTTCTTCTGCACCGATTTTGATAAAACAGAGCCTATGTCACTCAGGGATAGTGTAGCATTCTAAAGGTGAAAGAATTTTTGAATTCGGTCCAGTGGTTTTGGAGCCTATTCATTTCAAACAAACAAACAAACAAAAAATGAAACCTTTCCTCTTTATAATATTAGTATAGATAATATATGGCATATATTTTCTTCGATTCTCTTTGTTGTGCGTTATTAATTGTATGTGTATTACATAATATTCTATTTAAAATTCAATCGCCTCTGTAGTCTAGCGGTCCGGGTGTTGGACTTAACTGCATAAGGTTCCGGGTTCGAATCCCGGGTCGGCCAACAAAAAAGGAAATTGGATTTTTCCAATTTTCTAATAAAAAAAAATGTTGGTCGTGATTGGAATGTGTCCGGTTGGCGATAGACTTGCCACCTATCACATTGTGGGACGTAGTGTTTTCGGCTAGTCGTGGGTGCACTGTTTGTGCCTCTGCCTAATTTAATTATTTTAAAATTCATTTAATTATTTTTAAATTACTTTAAAATTCAATGTTATCTATAGTGATTTAGATAATATCATCCACAGAGTTTCGCCCCTCACAGAATTTGACCGTGTAACTTTTCGTTTATTACGCTGTTACATAGCTTCAATCGCAGGCCTTGAGCGTGGAGATCGAGTCCAGAAATTCCGTAACGAAAACAACCTAACACTGCCACTACACACTTGTTAGTGTTTAACTATACACTAACATTGCCATCTATCGGTGAATATATATACGTATACATATACGTCTTTTTCTTTGGTCTCAAAAAAAAACGGAAGTCATGGTCATGGATTTAAATCCTGAGTTGCTGAAATGTTAAGAGTATTCGTTAGTTTGAGACGAAAGAGTACATACATACATATCTTCACGCCAAATCCCTTACGGGGTAGGCAGAGAGTATCGAGTGCCAGACATCACGATCCTGACAAACCTGTCTTGCTTCGTTCACATTCATTACCCTTTTCATACAAACACGCCGGTTTCGGATTTCACTCTTTCTCGGATCTCACTGTTACAAATGCAGTCAGCGAGCGTTACACCACAGATTTTCCGAAGTGCTCTCATTTCGACCGCATTTCTCTCACTTCCATACAATAACAGTGAGATAAGCACAGAATTATGCAAAGCGAGTCTAGCTTTTTGACTCAAAACCTCGTTTTAGAATAACTTACCCAACGCTCCATTCTCACTATTCCCTGCACTCACTCTCCTCTCTACATCCGCGGTGTACCTTCCATCCCTGCTAAAAGCACAACCAAGAGATACACTTACATTCACTTGTTCCAGCACTACATCATCAACCAAAACTCTTGCATTCGTTCCGGATACATCCCTTTCGAATAATCTTGGTTTTCATCGCATTCAAATGTAAGCACCTTTCTTTATAATCTTCTTCCATAACTGTGACCAGTGTTTGCATCTCAGATGGTGTAGAGCCCAAAAGTACAGCATCATCTGCATAAAGCAGGCAGTTCACCACTTGGTCACCCATACGCATTCCCACATTCAATGATCTTAACCTTTGCAGACATTTGTCCAAATACAAGATAAACAAGCGTGCTGACAACACACAACCTTGCTTGACGCCAATATTAACATCAAACCAAGACGATATGTTGCCATCCACCCGCACGCATGCTTTACAGTCTAAATACATTGACTGCACCGCACGCAGCAAGGACCCGACTATCCCATAATCTGGCAAAATGTGCCAAAGTACCTTACTTACAACACTATCAAACGCTTTTTCGAGATCCATAAAACCGCAGAAAACCCTCTGACCCACAACTAGATGCTTCTCTACAATGTTGCGGAGCGAAAACACTTGATCCGTACATCTTCTTCCAGACCTGAAACCGCCTTGAGGCTCCCACAATGTTCCATCGGACATCCCTCTCATCCTCCTTTCAACTATTTTTCCATACACTTTTGATGCTAAACTGATCAAACGAATGGCTCTGTAACTTGTACAGTCCATGCGTGAACCCTTGCCTTTATACAAGGGCACGATGACCGCACGTCGTCAGTCTTCGGGTACTCTGTCGGACTTCCAACATTTGTTACAAAATGTCTTACCATATTTCATACTTCTTATCGCCCATTCAACTTCTTCCATTATAATTCCGTCAGATGCCTCCGCTATTTCCGAGTCATTTAAAGACTCGGACTTAGCGGCAACATCTTGGGCACCTTCATACATATCTCCATAATATTCACTCCACCGTCATGCGTGCTTGCAAGAATATCACCACTCTTAGACTTAATTCTATTCATTCTGGAGGCAGACGAACAACTCCGAGACTTCTTTACCTCCCTCCAAAAGAGTTTGGTGTTCATCTCGTAATTGTTAGTCAACCTCTCTTCTAGTTTCATACTTTCCCTTTCGCGCTTCTCTTTTACTAAGTGTTTGGTGATATTCTTGCGACAACAATACATTTCTTTCTTCAAATCTTTCATACTGTGTTTCGACTGCAAACATGCTACATAGTCTAGCCAAGCTTTCTTCTTTCTTTCAACTGAGGCTTTATCTCCTCACCTCACCATGCGTCACCATTCATAGGCTTGTGCATCTTTGCACTCCCACATACCTCTTTCGCAACATCAACCATGCTATCCTTCAAAACATTCCAACAGTCATCCACGTCTAAGTCCTATATCCACACTATTCAGCCTGTCTTGGACTTGACTCTCATACATGCTTCCTACACTCGGGTCTTGCAACTTTTCACTCTTAATCCTTTCAAGCCCTCCAAATGGAATACGTACTCGCCAGTGCCTTCACTTCTTAAATAGACCCCTAAACCGGCTAATAACTAAATAGTGGTCCGTATTAAGAGTTGGGACTCTGAAGGCTCTCGTGTCCATTAAACACTTCCGGAGGCGACTATCAACCAAAATCAAATCTATCATACTCATTTGATCATTTCTTCTCCATGTATACATATGTATGTCCTTATGCTGAAACATTGTGTTAGACACAAGAAGATTTCTTTCCACATATAAATCTACACTATGCTTACCAGCATCATTCACTCTCTTATCACCATAGGGTCCAAGAACGGCCTCGTAACCGTCCCGTCGTGTGGTGGGGCCCAACCATTTAAGTCACCACACATAATCACTTTTTTATTTCCTTCAATCATATCCAGAACTTCCCTTACAGAATCCCAAAACTTTTCCAGGTCATGTCGACGACGAGTTGACCGGAGCATAGGTTGCCATCATAAAAACTCGCGTGACTCATAGCTTAATATGGACCCAGAGCAGTCTCGGACCATTCAGACCATACTCTTTCAGGCCTGAGGCTAAGCCTACCCCAGCGCTGGCGTGATCGCTCTGTGATACACCAGACCAGAGAGCAAACCTGCCACCGGGGAGATCAAAAGTATCACTACCCTTTCGCTTAGTCTCCGTTACACACAGTAAATCCAGGCATCTCTCATCCATTACATCAATCAATTCATTCATCTTCGCTTCCATTCCCCCTCTCACATTCCACGTGCCAATTTGACACTCTCCACTCCTCAATTCGCCTGTACGGGCCTGGCGTGATGGGTGACGGCCCCCATCGCCGCATCTGCCTCTTTTCGTACCGACGAAAGCGGATCGGTACTCGTCGCCTCCAGGGTACGCCCTAACCCGCTCTGCGCTACTTTTTCGGGCCAGAATTGCAGTCCAATGGACTAACAGGGTTCGTGACGTGCACGCTTCTGGCCAATGACGAAAGGGTACCAGATTTAAATCCTTTCTTGAGCGTATTTTTTCTTTTCTTAAAATAAGTATATTATTTTAGTAAAAGTAAAAGTTTAGTTAAAATGGTTTATCTTAAAAATTGTCCAAAAACGCTTATAATTTTTCCCCGGAAAAACCTTAATTTTTTTGTATTTAATATATGTGATAAATTAGTGGAAAAATTATAATACAGATTCTTAAAATGTTACTCTAAAACTTCTGACTTTATCTCGTTCGAACTCGAACTTCGAAATTTTAGGCTGTAAATTTTTATTAAGATCAATTGCGTACCAATAGTTTCTTTTAGGTTTTTAACACTGATTTAAAAAAACAGATAAGCGAGCTCACATTTCACATCTGAAAGTGTCTATCAATTGACTAAGAAAAAATAATTTTAGGAATCTCAATCTAATTTAACAGACATATCTATAAATACCTACAGTTTGATGAAAATTATTTTTTCTAGTTTCAGTTTCATATATGTTAGGTTCCTCTTATTTTTGGATAGAACTAAGACTTAAAAAGTGTTATGGCGGTATTCCCAAACGATTATGACTTAGGAACCTTCAAGAAAAGAGCGTATTCATTCCTCAACGGTCGACAACACATCTGTGATACTCCTGGTGTTGCGGACGTCTGTTGGCGGAGGTGATCCTTTTCCATCAGGTGACCCACTTGTTCGTTTGCCTCCTCTTCCATAAAAAAAACTTGAACAGAAGTTGTTTACTATTTATTAGATTATATTAACTAAAATTTAATTGTTTTACCCTGATAGTGGTTGTGTCATCTGGACGGACAGGTAAGCGGACCCGTCAAACCTATAAGGGATGGGTTTTTAGCCATCATACTTCGGAATCCTAAATATGTACAAATAACACAATAATGCGTTTTCTACTTACTCAAAGCAGTGAGCAGCTGTCAGGATAGCCCTGTTGTTTATAATAGTGCCAGCACAACCCTGACCAAACCACGAGCCAGTCCAGATATAAAGCAAAGCCGCGGCGAAAGGATATTGGTCTATGGTAGTTACAGTTCCTCCAACTATTCTGTTGGTAGTGCTTCCACCTGAAACAAATAATTATTACATGACTCAAATAAATAATAATAAAATAAAGTAAATAAATAATGTAAAGTACCAGCCAAATTTTGAGAAAAAATTCGGAATCGACACTTTTAATCTATGTGGTCTATAGTTGGCTTAATACTTAAGTATAAAGGAATTACAAATTAAATCAGTTGGTAATTACTGGAGTTATTACGTGGAGTATAATCACCTCTGTGGTTTATCGGTTCAATTGTTAGACTTGACTGCATGAGGTCCCGGGTTAGAATCCCGGGTCGGCAGGAAAAACAAAATTGGGTTTTCCCAATTTCTAATTAAAAAAAAGTTTTCCTCGGGATAGGATATGTGCCCGGTTGGCGATTGGCTTGCCACCTATCACATTGTGGGACTTAGTATCTTCGGCTAGTCGTGGGTGCTCTGGTGGTGCGTCTACCTACCTCTTCGGGGCTATGGGAGTGTAGATACTTTTTTTATTTTTTTATTACGAGGAGTAACTAAAAAAAGAAAAAAGAAATATTCAAGTCGAATCAAGAATTTCATTGGTTTTTTCATTACTTGAATAATAGTTATAGTTGATAGTAAAATAAACAACTACAGTATTCAAAAATCAAACTCCGACAATTCCGAATTCACACTTATGTTTTATTTAATTTTACTTACCTGTCGCCAAAGCGAAGCACGAAATTAAAGGTAGCAATGATGCGCGCATGTTGGTAATGGATCTGCTATATCGTTAATATAACTTCAATGAATACACATCCCTTTTATACTACTTCAGTTTATTTGTTTATCGATATTTTTAGCCTTTTATTCTTTTATTATTACTGTTAATCTCAAATAATATGTCTACTTGATAAAAATTCTAAGAAACGCTTTGACTGTTTGAATTTCCCGAATTTTATGGTACATATCTAATAAAGTCACTGATAATAACACTTGAAAACTCTACTTTCAGTATTGTACCATTACTGTAGTGTTACATACCATGTGCTTCCTATTGGTACCTTTCGCCTATGAAAGGATAAAATATGTAATTGAATAACACATACATCCACATGTTCACGCCAAGGGACTTACGGGGTTGGCAGAGAGTATCAAGTGACAAACCTCACGATCCTGGCAGACCTGCCTGAAAAAAAACCAACAGCACTGAATTTAAAAATATTGTGCCATAAATATGTAGATTTATTTTTCCGAACGCCCGTAGAACATTACATTAAATTTGTTGGATAACCACGACAGAGACAATTCACGCTAAGCTGCATCTCTTGTATTCATAAAAACTTCAACAGATGAATTTTCTTGACATTTTTCTCAAGCTTCTACATCTTTTTTACATGAATAAACACATTCTCTGCTTTTTTGCTGTGGTCTATCGGTTCAGTTGTTGGACTTGATTTCCTGAGGGCCCCGGCTCGAATCCTGGATCGAGCAACAAAAAGATAATTGCGTTTTTCCAATTTTCTAATAAAAAAAACGTTGCTCGGGATTGGATATGTGCTCGGTTGGTGATAGGCTTGCCACCTATCACACTGTGGGACTAAGTGCTTTCGGCTAATCATGGGTGCCCTGGTTGTGCCTATGCCTTCCCTTTTTGGGGATAGGGGCGTAATGATATTTACTTACGTACTTTCTTACTTTAGGGATATAGAATAGTTACAGATGTAAGATAAGATGTATAAAATATCATTGTGGCTTTAAGAACATATAAAACCAACAAATTAATTTATAAGTCATTTGCACTTTCTCCCCGTATTGGTCCAGGATCCTTTGGAAAATAGACCATCTGCCTTCCTGAGAGGTAACTCGTAAAAAGCAAACATAGGCATTCCGTCACTAACACCGTGACATCGGACTAGGTGGTAGAGTTTCGCAGCGACTATATTTTTTTAAATAAAATATCCCTGGTCAATTTACACAAATTGAATCTAACGCAAAAGTAAGCAAATTATATGCGTGTGTTATGGGTGTTAGTCAACGATAGATACTAATACATATAAATACTTAAATAGATACAAGAATAAATTTAATTAACACCCAGCCCCGAAAATGCAGACACATAAATGTTCATCACACAAATGCCTGCCCCCGTCGGGAATCGAACCCGAGCCTCGCGGTTGATCGGCGTAGTTAGGCGTGAACGCTAGCCATTCGACCAACGAGGCGGTACATTTCATGTACCTACTTTGTTCAAGCAGTATATGATTTTACACCAGACTCGCAGCACGTCTTTTATTTTATCACCATGTAACTTAGTGCCTCATACGGCATAACCCTCGTCCTAACATGTCACTCTATTGTAGCCTCAGCTTCTGTGCGTCGAGTACACGCCATGCTTCACTGCCATGTAATAGAACATGATAATGAAAATATTTACATCCTTAATTTCGAATAAAAATTTTGATTTAAGTAATCTGAAATGGTCGGTGTAGTTTGGCGTGTACGCTAGCCACTCGACCAACGAGGCGGTCAAACATTTCGCTATAACATCCATGATTGCCGTTGACGTGTTCCGGTTCGAAGGGTAAGGTAGTTGATAAACTTAGTTATGATCGAGGCCTGATATCCCGACCTGTGGTTGGAAACGAACCATTACCAACTTTGGTGTCTCTAGGCGGCTCGAATTTCTTACCATCAGGAAATCCGTCTGCTTGTTTGTTTCTAATATCATAAAAACTATTACAGTTTTAGACACTTTTTTTTTACACTTAAAATATTATAGAAACCACTTACACCGACACTGTGGCAATATTGTAAAAGTTCGGGATTTCTTACCCGGATAGATCGCAGCAATATTGCTATAACCTTAATGTCAGAGTTTTTTTAAATCTTTTTGGTTTTGGTTGGTAGAGTAACGCAAAGATGAGAACTTCGTTAACTAAAATGCCTAGTTTGTTTATCTCTAAACAGGTACTAATTTTTTTTAGTTTAGGTACTTGCAAAAAAATTTGCCCGCCTCTTTGGTCGAGTGGCTATCGTATACGCCTAACTACACTGACTGACCGCGAGGCTTGGTTTCGATTCCCGACGGGGGCAGGTATTTGTGTGATGAATATTTAGATGTTGGCATTTTCGGGTCTGGGTGTTTATTACATTTATTTTGGTATATATTTAATTATTTCTATGTATTAGTATCGTTGATTAACGCCCATAACACAAGCATATAATTTGCTTTGGCGTTTGATTCAACTGGTGTAAGTTGTTATAGGAATATTTATTTATTAGTAATTTAACAGAGTCTTCTTCTTTTTCAGGTACTGCTATTTATACGTGTATTAGTATAATATATTAACATCTTCTTTGGTAAGTTACAATAAAATTACGTCACAAATATGAATGATAGAAAACAAAATTGTTGTATCATGATCCCGAGCTCCGTTGAAGAATATATCAGTAACTAGCAAACCTGGCTAACTTCGTACCGCTTGAAATTAACAGCTACTTATAACTTGTTTTTCTCATCTTTCCTGCAGATTTTCCGAGTTTTCTTTTTGTAAGAACCTTCTCCAAGCAATTACTAACACAGCAAAAAATTAGCAAAATTAGTCCCTCTGTTCAAACAAATCTTAACATACGAATCTTTTATTTGCTTATATGTCATAACTTCAGAGCCGCTTTTTTTAATTGATTTCGTACAACTTAATTAAAAAAACTTAAAGCTACTAACAATCAGACAAAATTAAGAAAAGAACAAAAGAGAAAATAAGCTAACGTATTATTAAATTTATAACAACACTAAGATTTAAAATTTGCGATAACTCTCCACAAAACCAAATCGATCACGATTTGAATGCAGATCAAGCTGAAAAATCTGTATCAAAATCAGTCCATCTATTAAAAAGGTGTGATGCACCAGTCAGAAAGAAACTTACACACAAACACATGTTAAACTTATGGCAACCCTCTTTTTTAGTTGGAGTCGAAAAGGAATAAAATATTCTAAATTACATTACTTGTTGTTCCAGAAGTTTTTTATTTCTCAAAAACTCATTTTTAATAATCTCCATATAATTCTAAAATTACGTTAAGTTGGAAGTCTATCTTAGAAGTGTTATGAGATGGGAAAAGAAAAAAACAACTTACGAGTTACAAGGAGTTGGCAATTTTCCACACCCTACACCAAGTTTTATAAAACTTTATCGTTAGTCATGTTAACCATTGACGAATATTTATTATAGCTCACATTGTTTCGAGCAGAGATGAATAGCTGTAAAAGAGAATGCTTCACTAGACATGGGAAATGTTCTGTCCTTTGCTGTTGGTACTAGTTTACTTATTCCTTTTAGTAAAATGCTCGTTATTTTTGTGTTACAGTAGTCTTCTTCTTTTTCTTTCTTTACCTTTTGTCATTCGCGTTAGCATTTATGCCATTTGTCAATTAGAAATTTGCATCAAGTTAACCGATTTACCAAAATTAGTTGCGATTCGTCAATAAAAGTCATGTCGGGTCTTGAGTAAAGCGGTGGCCTCATTACTCAAGCTCACATTACAATGAGAATTGGCGGCAACGAGGAAATACATGATAAACAAATTTCTTCATGATTATTTTGTTTGTTCTCTTTCACTGAACAAAATTGTACAAAATGCCACCAAAATTGACTGATTTCACCCAATATAAACACGAAACTCAATAATTATGAAAAAACTTTGACTATCTTTTCTCTCGATGACGCCAAAACCCCTAAAGTAGTCATTAACGACTAAGAATAACATAATCTTATTTATTTATTATTAATTACTTAATTAGAAACCAAATAATACACTTATCTCCCGTGTTGGTCCGGAATTCTTTGCAGAATAGACCATCTGCCTTCCTGCGCCAGGCAGCTCGTAAAAGGCGAGCATAGGCTTATCGTCACTAACACTGTGACATCTGACTAGGTGGTAGAGTTTCGCAACGACTCGCCCGTATTGGTACCACCGCCTTACCTATTCCTGCCACCATAATGTCATGACGTGTTCCGGTTCGGAGGGTAAGGTAGCCGGTAAACTTACTTTTGCTCGAGGCCTAACATCCCTTCTCAGGTTGGCAACGCACCATTACCACCTTTGGTGTCTCTAGGCAGCGGGAATTTCTAACCATCAGGAAATCCATCTACTTGTTTGCTTTCCAATATCATAAAAAAAACATTTACATAATTGACTTCAAAAAAAATCGATTAAGTTTTACTTGGCAACACCTTTAATTTTATATAAATAAAATATTAATATAATTACTAATCCAGTATGATGTTAGTTTTCTATGCTTAGTATAACTAAATCTAACCAAATTTGATAAAAAAAACCGAAGATGTTGAAAAAATAAAGAATATCAGTATCAGAAATATGAAGTGTTTTAATTGCAAAATAAAATGCCTTCACATCATTAAGATTATATAATATCATTGGGGCTAATATCTTACCTTTCCTTGACATAACTTCAGTGTTCCATACAGTATATGTTATTCAATACATTAAATACCACGAAAAATATTTGTCATAAAAGACGATGATAATATAACACTACCTACCTCTTCTTTCCGTAAGACACATTAATAGCTTACTGGTTTTATAGAAACTGGTATTATTCCAGTGGTCGGAATTTGACCATAATAAATTTTAAATAGGTACCTACAATTTATTCAATACAAATTATTAAAATATTTTTTATAATGGTTCTATTGTTTATTGTGTTTTTGATAAGAACGCCATCTTCATATATCAAGGCCCACAACTTTGTTTTCAAACATCTGTAAACTTTTACGGTTATCAATATTTTTGATTGTGTGTGTCAAATGCATGGTAGTTTGGTAATATTTTATTTATTGATTTATTGCACTTGTAAGCATCTTTATTGAAAAATATTAGCGCTCTGCACTTCTCCTACACATAAACTATAAGTATGATAAACTTCATACTTTTCCGTCTTTGCGATTTCCTCAAAAACGGGTCTAAGTTTTTGCTTTACATATTATGACATATCATATAAAACGTATCACGTACCATATGAAAACATAACTAAATTCGTTAGTGTTGGAATAATTTCAAAATCATCAATAAACATATACATTTAAATAAAAATCTTTATTTTTGTAGTGTGAAAACGTATTATACGTACAATGTTATTAAATTACAAAATACATAATGTATATAAATAGACATGTGTAAACATCTATAAGCTTTTATTGTTTGTTCCGTGCTCAGCAGACCTAATACATTTCATTTCAGCTAACATTTCAGTTCTGTTTCATGTTTGTATCATATTCTTATTTTTCTTCTATCTCATACTTATGAATATCGAGAATAAAACAAAATATTTAGCATCTATAGCGCTTTTTGTTTCATTAATTGGAAGACAAATCTTCTTCGTCTTCAGTAGGCGTTTGTCACTTAATTCTTCTTCAATCGTTATGGTTGAAATATTACATCTAAGTTAATGGATCCGGTAAATAGCATTGGTGTTGCTCGTTACAAATTTGCAAAGTTCGCAAAGTTTAGCGATGTATAAAAATCTATTTCCCACTACCATCACCCTTTTTTTATGGTATTAGAAGGCAAACAAGCAGACGGATTTCCTGATGGTAAGAAATACACGCGGCTTAGAGACACCAAAGGTGGTAATAGTGCGCTGCCAAACTGAGGCCGGGATGTGAGGCCTCGAGCAAAAGTAAATGTACCGGCTACCTTATCCTCCGAATCGGAATACGTCAACGGCAAATGCTGACGTTACGACATCAGGAATAAATAATTCCGCCTGGTATTATCAATCCGGGCGAGTCGCTGCGAAAATTTACTATCTAGTCAGATGTCACAGTGTTAGTGACGGTAAGCCTATGATCGCCTCTTATGAGCTGCCTAGCAGAAAGGACTATTCTGCTAAGGATCCCGAATCAACACTGGGAACTTACCATTCACCAAAAATAGAAATAGTGAGTTCCATTGCAATGTTGGCTCTATGTTTGTGTATTCGGATTATAAACGACCTGATGATATAGATCTGGGAAATGTAAAAAGGTAAGCTAATTTAAAGCATTTTGTTCCGTCCAGCTGTACCAATTGTCACAATCCTTGCAAATCTATCTAGCTTTCCCCACATTCATTACTCTTTTCCTAAAACGGTTTTGGTTTCGGTTTCGGAGGCTCTTCACAAACACCACCATCGGTTAACGCCTTAGCAATTTGTTCGTAAAATGGTAAGTTAGGTCTTTCTTCTGCTATTCTTTCCACGTGATCAAAGCAAAGTACACCTAATTTCTTGCTGCTAGAATTAATCGGAATAAGAGTACCTTAGCCTGTAAACAAGCACATGGCTCTCTTGATGGTAAGTGTGACTGTAGAAACCATTCTTACGCCGTTGATGTTACAGGTGCGTCGCTGCCTGTAGCTACTAGGTCTTATGTGCAAGGCTACATTACTACTGTTTGTTTGATGGAGTTTTGTAGCATTGATGCTAACTGACTCTTGTGACCCTTATACAAATTTACCTTTTCGAATATTACCAAAACCGGAACACGACAATGGTGGGCATTTAGCAAAAGTGATTTCTAGTGTGTTAACAACTTTATAATAACTTTTTATAAAGATTATTGAATGAAATAAATTTATAATATAATATGTGTGATTATATAAAACCTTAATCTCTAGTCTGGATACTAAGCGTTTGCTAAAATCCAAGAAGTAAACCTGGAGACGCGTACGTTGACGCCTGGAAACCGGGCCCTGGCACACTCATACCCCCAGGAACAAATTCCAACTACAACATTGTTGTGAAGGAGGGGCCCACCAGAGTCCCCCTGGCACTGGTCGCGTCCACCTACGTCCAGCCACCCAGAACACAACATGTTGTCAGTGATTTCCATATTCCACTCATTGTAACGACTGCGACATGTATTTTGATTCACAGTCCAAATTTGTACATGACGTAGTTGCTCTGAACTGGGACCACCCAACTAAAAATTAATTTACAAGTTTTGACACTGAAATCTGATAAACCCATCGCTTGTAGATGAATATCTAATATATTGGATTGCTCCACCCATGAACACACACACATATCTTTTCGTCAAGTCCTCACGATCTCACGATCCTGACAAACCTGACTGGCTTCCTTAACATTCATTACCCTTTTCATGTAAACACGCCGATTTTGGAGACTCTTAATAATAGACTAATGATATCCGAATGATCTGATCGTGGAATGTCATTCCGCCCAAGCAATCGGATATAAATAGATATTCGAGTACTGTGCAGCAGTTTGCCTGGAAGTCTACGATTTTTTTGCATGTTCTACTGCCAAAGCGTAAGGACTGATATCTGTCGGTCATTCTGTAAAGTGGGGTAGCTAAAAGCCTTGCACTCGTGAGCTAAAATCCGACCGTAAAACAGCGATGTATCAATACCTAGCATTTATCGTGTCTAGAGATGCCAGTTGTCTCTTACCATAATTGTAAAACTCCCTCTCCACCAGACTGCTCGTTCGAGGCCAGCACTCCTATGGTATGTTAAGTTCTATGGTAGAGCGCTGTGCAGTAACCTACCTGCACATTTTTCATTATTATTGAATTTCGTGTTTATATTGAGTGAAATTGGTTAATTTAGGTGGGAATTAGATCAATTTTGTTTAGTGAAAGTGCACAAATGAAATAATCATAAAGAAATTAGTGTATCTTCTATTTCCTCGCTTACGTCAAATCTCACTAGATGAGCTTGAGTGGCGAAGCTACCGCTTTACTCGAGACCCTTACCTGACATGACTTTGTACATAGTGACTAAAGACTGTTTAAGAATTAACTAACTTAACATTGGCAAAGTAAGTCGTGAAAAACGATTGAAAGCCATATTTATAAAAGAAGAAGAAGAACAGTTATGGAAAATATTTTGCTGTTTCTGATTTCACTTGAGCTGTTAAGGATGTTTTTTTTAATTTGTTAATCGAAAGCCACACTAGCATATTTATTGAACGTTTATTTTGCACTTAACGAATTTAATTTGTTTTAAAAAAATATATGATATTTAACATCACAAAACTGAAATAGGCGGATGTATTTAAAATACTGAAGGCGCGAGCCCTATCGCTTGTTGATGCACCGCTTGGCTGTAGGTATTTAATTCAGGATAGAGTTGAGTTAAGCTGAGAACTCACGGAGCGGTTTTCACTCTCGCCTGCCGTGGTCATGGATTTTTTATTCCAAAACTCAAGATACCGGTAATATGTAAATTATCGCTTCTACCTGCGGCAAACGACGTCGAGGGAACCGCAGGAAACCGCGGGCGTTGCGTGCAGGGATCGAAATATCGGTATTTTTCTGTAACGTTACTTGCTCGCGCTTGA
>NJDD01003345.1:235658-261340 GCA_002245505.1 Calephelis nemesis | reverse complement strand
GTTTGCTTTGTCAACTTTGTTGTTTATTTATTTTTTCTTTCTACTAAAACAGAAATAAATAGTAACGTGACAAAGTTTTTAAATGACGTATGGTAGCATTTTTTGTGTAAACAAACCTCTGTGGTTTTTTAAATGCTACTTCAACTCAATATTGTATTATGTGTTTAGTCAGTAATTAAATAAAAAAAAAAAAAAAAAGTCCCACAATGTGGTAGGTGGCAAATCTATCGCCAACCGGGCACTTTTCCAATCCTAAGCAACCTTTTTTTTATTAGAAAATGGGAAAAAACCCAATTTTCTTTTTGTTGTCCGACCCGGGATTCGAACCCGGAACCTCATGCAGTCAACATGCAGTCAAGTCCAAGGCTTGGAACCGGTACTAAAATACCGGTTTTTATCGGATCTTTCCATTTCGGTACCTGGATACCGGTTCCAAAGTGGGTACCGGTACTCCGTATACCGGTATCGTCCAGATACCGGTACCTAGCGAGGTTTAATTAGATATCGGCTTTTATACTGGTATTAATACCGGTACTAACAGTACTGGTACTTCTCCGATACCGGTATCGCACTAAGGCCAAATATACCGGCACTCAAAAATACCGGTATTTCAAGTCCTGGTCAAGTCTAACAACTGATCCGCTAGACCGCAGAGGCTATTATAGTAGGCTACTATGGTAGTTTACAGTAGACAGGGTTAAATTTATTAACATTTTAAAATTGTAAGTTATAATTTAAATTGTAATGAGAATAAAACTATTTGTCGTATGAATACTAAAACATTGTGTATATAACTAAATATTCACTTTTATAAATATTAAAATATTTGCACACCACAATGTGGTAGAATATGTTAGAAAGCTTAATTAATTTTGTAACAACTTCAACACGCATACCTATTCCGCAAATAAATATATTTTCTTTCTTTCTATTTATGTATTTTGGTATAAACCAAGCAGGCTGCTGTCTTGATGGCAAGAGACATCCATCGCATATGGTTGTAACTTTGGATTTTACTATCAGGAACGGGACTCAAGGCCATGTGTATGGAACTATATACATCTTGGCGCTAGTTTCGAAATCCCTCCAAAAAAAATTTTCTTTGTTAATATTACAACATTCGCCATTGGGTTTTTTGTATTTTACTACTATAAATAATAAATTATATTTAGAGCTGGTTACCAAGGGAGGTCATAATAAACATTCAAGATAAGAAATCTATACCAAGTGCTCAACTGCTAAGGGTCAGTCGATAAGTGAGCTAGATAGTGTGTTTGAGTCTCTAGTAATGCAATGTCATTTACATCGGCCTTTCCAAGTTATAAAATAGCAAATAAAATGGCAGCTCTATTGGCGCTGATGAAAAGACAGCCTGAAACCACCAACGGTGCAATAAGTTACGTGCATACTATTTTTGAAGTGAAAACTTCTTTAGCGGCGTTGCGCACTTTTTTTGGAATGGGTAAAAACTTCTAAACTCGCGTCAAGACACGTGACCTCATCGAAAATTCGTAATATGGCGCAGGGCGATTGCACGAATGGTTGTGTTGTCATATTTGTGTACGATAGCGCAATAAATGAATATTGTATTGTACCACCTAAATCATAGTACCTTCATACTAATAATTAAAGCAATTCATGCCAAATTATTCCCTAACCATTCCATAACATCAAAAATTCACAACGTTAATATTCAAGTTTTCACTTCTGCCTGCACTCCCGGAGTGCAAGGCGACGTGCTTAATATTAATAATGGCAAAAGACAGCGAACAAGCATACGGCTTCCCTGACGGTAAGAGATAGCCGCAGGCTATAGACACTATAGATGTTGTAGGTGCGTTGCTATCCGGTGGTGGTGTAGTGTTAGACTAATTGTGTAAGTCTACCAGCTAGCCTACGTTCTAGACCGGAACATGACATCGTCATTTAGGCGGCAGGAATAGATAAGGCGGTGGACCCCTACCCGGACAAGTTGCTGCACAGCACTCTATGACCAGTAGTCTGCTTGGTAATATTTTTTTTATGATATAGGAAGGCAAACAAGCAGACGGATTTCCTGATTTTAAGAAATTCACGCCGCCTAGAGACAACAAATGTGGTAATGGTGCGTTGCCAACCTGAGGTCGGGATGTTAGGCCTCGAGCAAAAGTAAGTTTACCGGCTACCGTACCCTCCGAACCGGAACACGTCATGACGTTATGGCGGCAGGAATAGGTGAGGCGGTGGAACCAATCCGGGCGAGTCCCTGCGAAACTCTACCACCAAGTCAGATATCACGGTGTTAGTGACGGTAAGCCTATGCTCGCCTTTTACGAGCAGCCTGGCAAGGAAGGCAGATGGTTTATTCTGCAAAGGAGCCCGGACCAACACGGGGATGATCCGTTTTGCCTTCCTCGTCTTTAATTAGCTGCCAAGCAGAACGACAGATGGTCTACACCACAGAAAGGACCCAAACAAACACGAGGAAAACTGTTTCGTTGTACAAACGCGTATCTAGAGGAGGGGTTCATAGGGTAATGGTTCGATTCCCGAGTCAATAAATAAAAAAAGTGTGCTTTTTTTCAATTTTCTAAAAAAAACTTTGCTCAGGATTGGACATGTGCCCAGTTGGCGATATTCTTGTCACCTGTCACATTGCGGGACTTAGTGTACTCGGCTAGTCGTGGGTACCCTGGTTGTGCCTCTGTTTACCTCTTCGGGGTCATGAGTTTGTCCTTAGATAAGGAACCTGCCCTTAATGCAACTCGAGCATGTAATCCTGTTGTTTGAAGACCAGATTCTTCCCTTGTTACACTGATATACTTTCCCTTTTTGTAACACCATTTACCATTGTCGTGTTCCGACCTGGAGGGAGGAGTAGCTGGTAGAAATGGCACACGTGGCCTATAACGTCCATAAGTACACACCAGTAATGTCTATTGTGCCTATAGGCGACAGTTGTCTTACTAACAGAAGAACGCCTGTTAATTTTTATTGATATACCTACTAGCCGACCCAGCAAACTTCGTAGCAGCTATTAAGTACATAATATTTGATGCTCCGATAGTAGCGCAATCTGAAGGATTCAATGTAAAACATTCAATAATCCATTTTAAACGACTACTTACAAAAAAAAATTGAAAAACATTTTCCAGTGGAGCAAATTGTGCATCTAAACCATTTTCGAATCCTTTAAACACACAAACAAAAAAAAAATCATCAAAATCGCTCTAGTCGTTTAGAGAAGTTCAGTAAGACACGCAAAAAAGGACAAAGATAATAAAAGTTCTGTCACCTAAAGGCCACCCATCCAAATCTTAACCGCAATGATCATAGCTTAACCAGTCATCGATCCACACACAAGCCACGAATAACATTAACACAAGTGTAGATAACAAAACTGAGTTAATAATCATTATACACTGTTTTTCCTCAAGCGTGTAAAAAAGTCTCCAACATCTCGAATCTCGAATGACGTGTCCATACCTACTGGGTTTTTCCTCTACATTTGTTGGGTTTCTGCGTCCCACGACGCACATACATTTAGCTGGTATTATTAACCACTATTATGTCTTACGAAGTTTACCTCATCTTATAATGACGAAGCAATTCGCCTCCCATGACCAATTAATGTTTATTGACAAAACATGTTTGTTAGGTATATACCCAATTGTTTTAATAAAATGTTAATTATTAATTGGGTTGAGATTGTAGCCGTTATTAAATTTTTAAAATACTGTAATAGATAATACAATTGCCAGAAAAAAAGAGTAAATCCCCGGCGACCTTGACTTGTAAGTTACGTTATTTAATAACACCATTAGAATTCTAATTTATGTTTGTTTAAATCTATATCCTATTAATATTATAAGTTATATTATAAGTATTATTAGTATTATAAGCGAAAGTTTGTATGTTCGTTTGTTAGTAAAAGTAACACTCCTTCACGCAATAACAACTAAACAGATTTTCATGAAATTTAGGACACATAGAGGGTAACTTGGACATTGAAATAGGATAGTTTTTATCCTGAAATAATGTTCCTGTGGCACCACGCAGGCAACGCCGCGGACAACAGCTAGTGTATATGTAAAAGTCGATGTGTAGGTTCACCATAGATTTCGACACGGCTGAACAGATTTCAACAACATTTTCACAAAATCTTCAGATTAATATAAGGAGTGATCCTGGGTAATCATCATTTTTTTTACTACCGACAGTTTTACCCGTATTATGTCGCGCCGTATCTTTTATATACAAAAATCTATCCCTATTTCCCTTGGTTAAGGTCCCGTACTCAGTCAGCCAGAAGAGCCAATCACCGCGCTCCCCCGTTCAATGATTACTATGAACAAATTAGAACAATGGCGCTCTAAAGTAAACGTCTTAAGCGACAATTCAGTATTTTTGATACTTTAAAAGTAATTTGAAAAAAAGTCTAAACACTGAAACACTTATCTTTTAGGTATAGTACTTATCTATGTTTATGTTAAATCTGGAGCCGATATTTTCACAATTGAAGTAGACAGAAAGCAAAAGCTTTCAAAAAGGGTTAACTTTTTGATTTTTTCTATCGAGCAAAGTGAAATGAATCGTGTTTTGGAAACACTAGGCCAGTAAAGCATATTTATGTTAATCTTGTGTATTTTTGACAGCAAGATCCATGATTGCTTTGTATGAAAAAAACAGTAAACTGCTGACACGTATTTTAGCGTATATGGCCCCTTAATGTATTACATCTCAACGGATGGACCAATTATGATAATTCCTTTTTATCAAAAAGTCGTCGTGTTAGTTATTGTCAGGAGAAGGTTCTTATAAAATATAAAAATAATTACGTTACAAAACAGACTTCAAAATTAAAAAGTATAAAATTACTTATTAAGATTTAATATTAATTATATACTACCAGCATACCATACGATAATTGTATAAAAATCAATATTCATAGTCAGAGCAGAGCAACGTCTGAAGGCACAGATAGTTTTATAATTTACACCTTTTGTAATTGAGAAAATTTGTATGTGTACCTATTCCGTTTTTACGTAAAAACTGCAAAACCGATTTTAATTAATTTTATATGTCAAATACATGGCGGAAAAGGATATAATCCGTATATGTCAACGTGTTTCCAAGGGAAAGCAAAATAATAATTGTATAAGAAAAATAGAATGTTAAAATAAGAAGTGATCGTAATCAGAAAGAAGTCCCGTGAGGATAACGGGAATTCTTTCTGATTATTTTGGATATATACCGAATTTAACTATACTTTTCTTTTCTTTTTGCAATAGACGTGTTTCTTAAATATGACTTATATTTGTTATTTTTTTACAGCCAAAAACGTTAAATTAATAAAAACATGGAAAATAGTTCAGAATAACAAGAGTAAAAAAAATTTTTTTCTAAATATTTGTAATCAAATTATATGTTCAAAACTCACGAAGTAGGCGTGGAATACAAGTTACGTCTTTCCCTGGATAGCTCCTTCTCGGATATGTCTCCTGCGCCGGCCCTGGCGACGGGGGATGGTGTTTGTGGCACCTTCAGATGCTGCGACATGATTCTGCAAGGTGAAATATTATACCAAAGTTGTTATATAAAAGTATCGACACAAATCTTTCGTCTAAATATGACTATAGTTCTTCAGGTTGAAACCAATAGCTATTATTTTTCTTAGTTACCATCAATTCAATAAGGCCCGCCATGAGAGGGAGTGCAGTACCCTTTTTTGAAATTTCGAAACAAAATGGCGTCCTATACAAACTCACTCAATTCCCTAAGGAAAAAATACTGGCGTGTAGGTCTACAGATTTATTGCGTCCGAATTTTTTTCGTAACGCATATGAGCCATGTTGTGGTAAGTATACTAGTTAGTATAACTGGAAACATATTAATTTAGTGTTGGATAGAGTAGGCCTTCAACAGAAAATCATAATTCTGTTTCGAAAAAAAAATAATCTCAAAAATCTATGGCTACACACATATTCAGAATTTTTCCATCCGGAATTTGAGTGGATTTATATGGGTGAAAATTTCATTTTGAAATCTCGAATCGGTATCCGGGAAAGGAATTATTCATCTATGTTATGTAGTTAAGATAGGTTACTTTTCATTAAAACTGGTTCTAGCAGAATATTTAAAAAACTATATTACGCGAGCGAAGCTTCGCGGACAACACCTAACCCATAAGTACTTATACTTATTTATACTAATATTATAAAGAAGAAATGTTTGATTTTTTGTGGTATTGGTGCGTTGTCCACCTGAGGCTAGGATGGTCAGCCTCCTGCGTAAGTAAGTAAACCGGCTACCCTACCCTCCAACCGAAAGACGACAATGACAAGCATTGTCATGTTGCGGAAGGAATAGATAAGGCGGTGGTGCCTGTAATTATGTCCGGGCGAGTCGTTGCAGGACTCTACCACCTAGTAAGTCATGTGTAATGTTTTATTTTTTGATTTAATGCACTTCATATGAACTGTTATTGGAAAATATTAGCGTTCTGCACCTTTCCTAAGCTTAAACTATAAGTGTGACAAATTTCATAATGCTCCGCCCGCGCAATTTTCGTACAGAGCGGTCCAAAGTTTTTGCTTCGCGTATTAATATTATGTTAATTATTAATAATGAACAAAATGTAAAATAATTGTTTTCTTTACTATTAAAACTTGGAAACTAACATTTCAAAGATGATTTCGGATCAAAGGCTATCTTACATACAACAGTAATCTTCGCAATAAGTGCTAGTTCTGTGGCTGAGTCTGGATGTAAACGAGTTATTCGTACTATGTGCAACTAATTTAACATTTTTTTAAATTGACATTTGACGTTATTTAAATGATTTTGTGATAATTTGTGCAAATTATATTCAAATACGAATTTAAAAAAATACGAACTTGATTCGCAAAAAAAAAATTATAAGCGGTAAGTGAATCCGGATGTTAATTCATGTTTAATGACATTAATCCTTTGGAAATTCAATTAGAAAAAAAAACGTTACATTTTTTAAAAAGGCGTTATAGTAATGAAAGTAGAGGTTAAGAATCAATTATCACCTGATACGATGGATGATGAATATCAAGAGGAGTTCGACAACCATATATATTTGATATCCGACGATATTTGGGATGATATTGGTAAGAAGTTCCTAAGAATTTTTGGTAAGACACAATTTATAAATAATACACCCTGACTTTTTAATCACCATCCAAATTTTAATATGTTGATCTTAAGTGAAAATATTTAAATACGTGTTTTTTCTTTTAGTATCCCTCAATACTAAATATCAAGATATGACATCGCAAATATTGATGTTTATGGGCAGTGCGCGCTCCGTACCTACGCGCTGAGTGCTCTGACATGCTAGATAGCTACCTGCTAGATACCTATTTTTTTTCATAAATGGACTTATCTATAGATACTTTATGCCCAGAAAAATTTGGATAGTGATAAAAAAATCTTGCTGTAACACTAAGTATTAACTAAGTAATAACACTAAGTATTTGTGCTTCCTTTTACTTCTTGGTCTTTGGCTAGAATTTTAGAATTAAAAAAATTGTGTGTGTACTTATGTACACGCGATAGAAGTTATACTTCTTCGGCGTAATAAGATAAAAATCTTTTTAAAAATTTTATCTTTTGCCTTATTTTACATTTGTAGACAAAGAGTCTAATCATAGAAATATTGTGAATACAGTTGTCAGTTCTCACGCAAACATACGTAGATGCCCTTACTTTTACTTTGTTGGTACCTTTTTTTGAAAAACTAAAATGTTATCTATAGCTTACTTCATCATGTAGGTTTTTCGTGACGGTGTGCGCGCGCATCGTAAAAATTTAACCTCATCATTTTTTCCTAATGCGCTAAAAGAAGTATAATTTCAAAAAACAGATACAATTAAGCGCAGTAAAACTGTAAAAAGCGACTTTTGATTAAATACCATGTCACGATTTAAATATTTTTTTAAAGATATCAAATGATTCCGAAATTGTCCCTTTCATTAACATCAAAGGTGCTATAGGTACCTATATATAGGTACAACTAGTAGTTTTTCAGTTATACTTAATTACGCATAAATTTTTCGCATAATCAAAGTCGGTTGGCTTTTGGTCCAGTAATCGGGTATATCCAAAAAACAAAGATAAATTGAGAACTTCTTCCTTTTTTGGAGTAAGTTGAAAAAAAAGGCATACAAAAAACAATAGACCATCTGCCTTTCTGCCAAGTCGCTCGTAAAAGGCGACCATAAGCTTACCGTCACTAACACCATGACACCCTACTAGGTGGTAAAGTTTCGCAGCGACTCGTCCGGATTGGTACCGCCTTACCTATTCCCGCCGACGAAAAATAATAAAAAATGGGGAAAAATATATTATAAATAAGCCACCCGATTTCAGAGGTGTGAAGCGGGGAAGGGCTACTTTCATTAAAACATAGCTGATTTTTTTGTATTTTATATTATATACTTATTTCTTAAATGTACTAAAAATAAACCACAAAAACCACGACCCTTATAAATATTGATATTTAACGTAGCCGAAAAATATTTTCCCTAAACATATCAATTTCGAAATTCAAAATACTTTATTATTTACGTACCAAAATATAATTATAAACCCGCGGCGTGCAAGTGGTATCATTTGAAAGAGGGTACCTCAGTACCCTTTCTATTGCTACTTGTACTTAACTGAAAATTCGTGCGGCGTGATTCTGTAGCCTTGCCAAAACTATTGATTTAATACTTAAAGTTTACAATCCAAGGATTATGGAAACCCGCTTTTATCCTTCCCAATCTTTTTAAAGTAATATTTGAAAAGCAAAAACATTTTCTCACATGACATCATCTCAAAAGTCGGAACTAAAAGTTTGTTAAACATAAAGAACGGGAAACAAGCATGCTGATTGCTAGATGGTAAGAAAATTATTACACGTCACCTACAGACATAGCCAACCTGACCGTTTGTTGCGCAAGATACTCACTGAATCCAACCACGATATCAGCAAACACTGACGGTACACCTAACACCAATCCGAGCCAGTTATCTGAGTTATTACGTCATCGAATGCATCACGGAACACCATGTTTTATTATTTATTCCAAGTCTCGTGGCATGTCATTTAGTCTTTCGGATGTACCGGAGCCATACAAACCTAAATAGATACAAGGAAAATATAACGAATACCTTTACTTCTCGTTTAATACTGGTTGAAGTTATATTTAAATATTTTTTGTGATGAACTTTTGTTATGGCGTGAATATTGACTTTATTTCAAATCAGTGTATTTTGGAATGATGCAAGTCAAACTTTTATTTTTTCGTCGTGGTAATGGAGGAACTAGTATTTGTAAGTTTGAGGTTTTATTTGTTTTTTTTTTGTTGAAATAAAAATAAATTTACTATTTGACAGGTGTTAAATCGCGTTTTACATAAAGATTGATAGGTACTTTTGTCTATCTACAATCTATTATCACTGCCTGCCACCATAAACTTAAGGTGCTTAAAACTGCAAGGTATATACTTCATATATTTTTGGGTTCAACATTTTATTCTCTGTAAAAAATACCTATACGTTTGTAATTAGACGTTGCCCGCATATTAAAAATTCACTTCTGCGGGCTAGTAGTCCGGTGTTGGCATTGACTGACAAGGATCCGGGTTCGACTCATGGATCGTTACCTGACATTCATATTTCCCTTTTTTAATTACAAATAATGTTGTCCGGGATGAAAGTAATGCCTGGTTTTAGACATTCCTTAATAAAGATTTCAATAAGTTAACACTCAGAGTCGGTTAACGTGTCATTAAGCACCCAAAATGAACATTAAATGTATGCATAGCAAAATCTTTACTTAACCTGCTTATGACTTTATCGAATTTAGTTAAACATTATAATTATAAGTAGGTAGTAACTTTGTTTTCATAGTAGGTACATTTTTGACGTCTCGAATATTTGTATTTTAACATTCTTTTATTTTGCGTGTTATTAACATCAATTACCATGGTGATTTCATGATTGAATTACTACGACACGAAAGGATGAATGTTTATAAAATTTAAACACTGAATTCATAAATTATGTAAGAATTTTCAATTTAGGATTATTCGCATCCATTTACAAAACATTTACTTCAAGAATTGCGCGCATGGCATAGATTTAATTCTTCAAACTGATAAAACCCACCCATGTTGAACTATCTATATATATATATGTTGATATATCTATGGAAACTATCAAAAATAGCATTACCATTTGCCCAAGAATTTGCGATATACTTATGTTGCGGTTTCATGATGTGGTAACAAAATTGACAGGCAGTACACATTATAGTTTCATTTACGAAAGTAGTTCGGTGAAAAAAAAACTGCGGCATGAGTCTACATAGGTGCAGGCAGAGGGGATAGCTATCCTCCTTTAGAAGAGCGTTCGTATAGTACTGCAACTCTCCGAAAACCATTTAAATGAGAATTCTTTCGACAAGACCTTGTTCTGAAGAAGGTGAAATTTTAAAAAAAAACTTTGAATAACCTGCAGGATCTTTGTAAAGTAAAAAAGCTATTTTTGGTTATCATATTTGATTTTATTTATTACCTTACCTCTTCTAGGTATACACAATACTGGCTACATCCTTGCACTAGGGTGCCAACTGCCAATGTTTTATTGCCAAAATCGAATTATAATAAACTAGCTGTTACCCGCGGCTTCGCCCGCGTAGTCTACTTATTTGATATTTAGCTCTCCAACACTGTTCGTTGAAATTTTATAATAAAATGTAACCTATATCGCAATCCAAAGTTTCATTTATTTTTTTTAAATGTTAAAATCAATTTAGCAATTTTGCCGTCAAAACTGAACATACACTTTCTCTTTTCTAATTTCACCTCAGATAAATAGTAGGAATACGTTATTGTCTCCACAGTTTTATCTCCACTTCGGCAAATCCTGTGAAATTAAACTGTATAGCAAGTTATGGAAACCTCTAACAGATTTTTTTTCGAAATTTTAGAAATATACATATCGTCTCTGAGGTCTAACCGTGCGTCTTCGGAATGACTTCTTGAGATCTTGGGTTCGATCTCCGGTCCGGGCAACAAAAAAAAACAAATAGAAATTGTGAAGTTTCAATTTTCTACTAAAAGTAACGTTGCCACTTGCCCGGGATTGGATAAGTGCCCGGTTGGCTACAGGATTGTCATCTACGAAAATGGACTTAATGTCTTCGGCTAGTCGTGAGCGCTCTGGTTGTTCAGTTAGGCAGAACTTCGGGGATATCTTCAGAAACTCACATTTAGAAATTGTCATCTACCAAATTGGATTTAATGTCTTCGGCTAGTCGTGAGCGCTCTGGTTGTACAGTTAGGCCGAACTAACCCTTCGGGGATATCTTCAGAAACTCACATTTAGAAATTGTAGCAACAAAATTAAACTCTTCAGTTTTGTAATATTAGTATGAACATATTCTGTAATAAATTTGACATTGCATAGAAAAATGTCCTGGCATAATGATGTGTCTACCTACTCCAAACGACGTCATTTGAAAACAATTATTGCATTTGTCCATATTGCTTAAAAATGTTTGACATTCATCAGAATTGCACAGTAAAAAAGACTTTAGCGGCTCAGCTGGTTCACCAAGCAAAAGTAATAATATCTTACCATTAACACAACCCTGCGTTTCATCTTTGAATTTTAAGGGATCACAATGCGGACATTTTTTATTAGTTTTCCAATTAAAATCAAAGGAGTATTTTTATACTGCAACATGTGGTCATAATAGTCCTGCATTAACAAAAACATTCCTATTAAACCTACCGAAAATAATTCTACTTTGAGCTTGACGCTGAACGCTAGCTGATCTTATCCCTTGCATCTGTGTAAATATCTCCAAATCCCTCAAAGATACTTAACGGTCAGCCTATTCCGCAAGTCTGAGCCTTTACCATGAGTTTGTATAGATTACGTTCAGTAAGTTACGTGTCGAAATCTATGACACTTTTGGTCTAAAAATGTGTTTCTCTTAGTTACCAATAGGAGGCACTGTTCAAAGTTTTCATACAAATAATTTACAGAGACGGTAGCGAGTATAGTAAATTTGACAGGCCGTAAACTCATGGTAAGGGCTCTGTTGAGTCTGTGTACGGAGTGACCATTGTCGAACTCAGATAAAGAGTTGTCGAATGCTAGCAAGTGATCATAATCCACAAAAACCCTATTCTTGTCTACAGTTTTTTAGAGTTTCCTTCGTTTTTACCCAGGATTTTATAATCAGATCCTGACCTGGTGACCATGGGACCACCTCTGAAATATACCCTTTCAAACAAAAAACGATTTTCCATACGAACATTCATCACCTCTTTTTAACCATTCTCCCTCATTTTTTAGTGATAAAAAGTAGCCTATATTTTTTCGTTATCATAAAGTGTCTAAATACAAAGTTTCACTGTTTCAGCTTTAAAAATGGCGACTTTACATATAAACAGCCATCCCCTCTTTTTACCCATTCTTCCCCATTTTTTGCGATAAAAAGTAGCCTATGTTCTTTCGTTTATCGTAAAGTGTCTAAATACAAAGTTTCACCGTTACAGCTTTAAAAATGACGAATTTTCATATGAACATTCATGTCCTTTTTTTACCCACTCTCCCCTATTTTTTGCAATGAAAAGTAGCCTATGTTGTTCATTAGGGTCTATTCTATCTCTGTACCAAATTTCATCAAAATCGGTTCACTGGTTTAGGCGTGAAAGCGTATCAGACAGACAGACAGAGTTACTTTCGCATTTATAATATTAGTAAGGATTTTTAACCAACTTTGCTATGATTATGATATTAATATTTGCTATTTTAGTATGTGTATCATAATTTCTTTGCGTGTTTTTCGTTAATGATAACTGAAGTACGTGGTTCATTGTTATGGACTTATGCTAAAAATTACTGTTAAATATTTTTCCTACGCAAATTGTGCCACCCTGTTAACCCCCTTAGGGGTTGATTTTAAAAAAAACGCTTAGATATATATTATCTCATAATTTGTATTGCAGAGCATTATTTCAGAGTCACGCAAAATATTTCAATAGAATTAATTTTTTCAGACAAACTTAGCCACCCCCTTTAGCCCCCAATGGGGGTGAATTTCGAAAAACCCTGAAATACGTGTTTCATCATTTGTACTAAAAAGCATTAATTCAAAGTTTCATGCAAAAATGTGCAATAAAAATATTTTCACTTACAAACTTTGCCACCCCCTTTAATGGAATGCCAATGGGGGTGAATTTCGAAAAACCCTGAAATACGTAAACACGTGTTTCAGGGCTTTTTATGATGAAACCATCATTTGTACTAAAAAGCATTAAAACAAAGTTTCATGCAAAAATGTGCAATAAAAATATTTTTCTCATACAAACTTTGCCACCCCTTTTAACCCTTTTAGAGGTTGAATTTCCAAAAAATAATATGCCTATGTCCTTCTCATGAATGCAAACTATCTACATACCAAATGTCAGCAAAATCGGGTAGGCGGTTTAGGCGTGAAAAGGTAACAGACAGACAGACAGACAGAGTTACTTTCGCATTTATAATATTAGTGTGGATAAAAAGATGATTTTATTAAAAGCCTAATAAAAACACGCAAGTCAATAGAGGTGTTTTGGAGTTTGAAGAAAAGAAAGATTCCGTTGCCTGGATTTTGGCATGGGCTTCTTAATAGACGCACTTGTTGCGGTGACATGTGCTCATGCAATATTGTATAATATTACAATAACTATTGAAGATATGTTGGCTTTAGCTTTCTAAACAAATGTTAATAAAAAATAAATGTTACTTCAATCACTGAAGATCTTAGCAGCAATAGATTTGTTTTTCGACAATCTTTAGTTGATAGATTTTTACATCAATAATATTTTTGATGTTGTAGGTAATAAAATATTTAAATAAAATTATTTTTAAACAAAAAAGAAAACCGGCGGATCCGGAAAGGCGGTTTTCTTTTTTGTTTAAAAATAATTTTATTTCTTGCTTTTTAGTCGTATAATTACAATATACTATTTAGGTTCGTGAATAAGGTAGGATTTAGGTAAATAATGGGGAGGCCATCTGTACATGCATCACGCATCAAGCACAGGAGCCTGAAAAGTACAAAAATGAGCGCCTGAGCCGCAATCGAGAACGGAATAAAACGCAACGCCTTAGAGAGACGTCCGAAGACCGTGAAATGCGGCATTCTAAGAGGCGTAATTACGTACAAAGAAAATTTGTCGAAAGAGACTGTAGAACAACGACAACATCGGTTGTCTCTTATTAATGACAGGCTATCGAACGAAACGCCTGAGCAGCGTCAAAATCGATTGTCTCGTATTTACTACCGACTCCAAGCTGTTGACGAAACCCCACGATGCACGAGCCTTAGCTGAAATGTTACGTTTAAGAAATCTTATTTCCGTTGACGAAGAAATCGAATACTCGTTCATCGTTGGGTATATTTATGTATGTTTAAGACTTAAGTTTTGACTCTAAACAGAGAGAGCACTACTTGGATTATAATACAATTTAAGCACTAGGTACTAACATTTTTCAAAGTCAAAAGAAACCCTAAGCTTGCCCATTTTTTTTTTAATAGTTTTCTTGATTTCTCCAGAATCCCTTCATCAGATCCTAACTTCCTTGCCATGACACTACCCTTTCAAACAAAAAAGAATTATCCAAATCGGACAAGCTGTTTTCGAGTAATCGCTGAAAATGTTCATCATTAGGCATGCTCTTCATCATCAGCTCATCATCATAACATGGCGATTTATATACGTAGAATCCTTCTCAATTCATAAAAATCCAACGAAAATTCTGTGCTTCCATACATTTTTTCAGAAATGCCCTCGATTTCTCTCTCGATGAAAACGCCGCTTTTTTGTGATCATCCTAATTTGGTCGGATAACCAGTGTTTACGTTGCTCTTTCGATTTTTGTTTATATTTACATAATGCGAAATATTTCACACTAGATATTTATCTTACATATTATTTGACTAAACGCACTAATTTTTTTGTTAACACCTAAACATCTTAGGTTGAGACTGTAATTTGTGCAATCACGTCAAAGTTAGAACGCCGTTTTTTGACTTTAATTCATATTAGTCAAAAACGAATGTATGTATGCTTTTGATTTTTTTTTATGGTAAATATACATGTTAAGAAGAACCGAATACAGTTTTCGGTAACCTTATACATTTTCTCATTCAGGCGCTACGATTTTTTTTTTGATTTTTGGAAAAACCGCGATTACTTGAAAACTATAAATACTTTTTTAAATCTAATTTTGTCACAAATACGCACAAATTAAGAGCTATTTGTGCGTGTTTATTCCACATGCGCACATATAATAGTCTTTGAGATACACGATTTTGCAAAACGTTACCGCAGCAGGAAACGCAATATCTCGAAAACCTGAAGACGCACAAATTTTATTTTTAGCGCACAAATTTGCACAAATTTGTGCTCTCTGCTCATATATATTTTTTAACTCTCCGATAATTAGTTTAGATTTTTCTTGCTGGGGTAACGTTACCCCAGCTGGAAGTGTTTTTTCCGTTTACTTCCAAAACGACAACATGCACAAATTTTTTATTCGACACACATTTACAGCACATCGAGCACTAATTATTTGTCCCACTCATATCAGTCTAGGTGCTACTTCCTAGCTGGGGTAACGCACACCGATTTCTCTAAGATCCCATCATCAGATCCTGAGTTCCTTCCTACGACCTGAGGAGTTTACTCTTTCAAATAAAAAAAGAATTTTGCAAATTAGTCCAGCCGTTTAGAAATGATCGCTGAACATACATAAAAAAACAACGTGACGAATTGAGAACCTCCTCCTTTTTTAAGTCGGTTAAAAATAAATAAAATAACAAATATAATAAAATATTTTTTTATTATTTATATTATTTTCTATCACCGTACCTACGGGTTTATTGCTGTTCAAGTAATGCTGATCTTTTTTTAGTTTCTTCAACTTTCCACTGCCAAAGCATAGGTATATAGACGAACTGTATGTAACTTCAGTAATAGGATAAAACTAGTGCAATTTGAATTAAGATATTATGTAGGTGTAGCTTTGTAAACACGAGAGTTTGAATTGAATTCTTGTGCCAGAGATCCATTAGCTTTGTCTCTAATAAAAGTATTTTTTATTAAATTCACTATAGAGCCTTATCGTCGTTTATGAAATTGACACTTTTCAGCATTGAAATTTGGCAACTTTATACTAAATCTATCTATTGTTATGTATAAAAATCGATTGCTGTAGGTTAGTCTCGCTAAACTCGAGAACAGCTGGACCGATTTGGCTAATTTTGGTTTTGAATTATTTGTTGAAGTGAGTACTTTACTCAGACTTTCCCTTGCAGACTTTACTTGCAGAACTAGGAAAAACAACATACTATTTTTCTCATACAAACTGAACGAAGTTCGCTGGGACAGCTAGTTGGTATATAATTGAAGCATAGTAAAACTGTGAAAAAATTACTTCGATTTCACTATTACATCATCTAAGTAAAAAAAAATCTATTCACAGATGTGAATTCGAAGAAATCAATTTACATAAATAAAAAATTTAAAAGAAACGAACACAATATACTTAACCTTTTCTTTTCGAAGTCTGTCAAAATTATGGACAGTTGATTGTTTTTTAAACACAAAACGCGTTTTCATAAAAATGTCAGTCACAAAAAATGACAACGTTGTCTTTAAAATTGACGTTCAATCCTTTATTTAAATACGATCTAATACGATAACATATTTGGTACTTTTGTTGAGCTCCGAGTTTTGCGCATATGTTGTCGCCTCGGGCTATGACAGCACTATATATTTTATTTTTCTATAGTCAAATGTTATTAAAGTAGATAAAACAGCTTCATTTGTGTAATTAGAAAAACAAAATGTAAAATCACGTTAAAAACAGTAATGTCATAGATAAAATAGAAGGCTGAATGTTACATTTTATTATCTAAGCAAGAGCGCAGTCTCTATGGATAATTCCCGCCTTTTCTATTAATTGTAAAAAAAAGAGTAATAAAGTTTTTACTTGGAAAATTGATGTACGTAATACTTGTCTACATAATATATTTCTGTACAATATATTAATATACAAGTAATTATAAAAGCTTAAATAAAAGTCAATTATATTTTTTTTTCAAATTTTCCGTTTTTTTACAATGCAACTTAAGGCGCGTACCAACTTAATAGCAATGATCTTAATAGTTAATTACAGTTGTGAAGAAAACAAAAGTTGACAGATAGCTAACCCCAATATGTAAAAGCAGATAAAGATCGACCACCATCATCATCAGCCTGAGGACGTCCACTGCTGGACATAGGCCTCCCCCAAAGAGCGCCACGTGTCAACGCGACTTTGACTAGGTCATCAATCCAAAAAACCCGAGCAATCTACTATTATTACTGAACTTATTTACACAAAATTTATCAAGATTGATCAATTCAAAGTACTTAATAAATTCTTTATTTATGTAAGTTACTGATTTCGTCTGGTTACTTTATTTTAAAAATATGAAATAATCTAAAAAAAGTATCTTAACACCCATATCCCCGAAGAAGTAGGCAGAGGCACAACCAGGGCACGACTAGCCGAAGACACTAAGTCCCACATAAATTTTAAACACAGTAAACTTATCTATTATTACAAAATGTTGCTGAGATTTCAAATTATACCTACTTATTATGATTAATTAGCATTTCCTTAAGGATAATTAATGTATATTCCAACCCAAAACAGGAAATAAGGAATTTAAGATGTGTTTAAACCAATTTCGATATATAGGACTTAAAGTTGTAAGCAAACCCTAATTAGTTACAAAAATGTTTTATCTCGTTAATTTGATCGACTCTACTACTGACAATTAAGGTCATTCACCTTTTAATATTGTGTAAGTTGAGCATTTGGTAATGTTCCCCTAATCCACGTGCAACCTTGGCCTAATAGAATAAATCATTAAAATAATAAAATTATTATGGGGTTGATAGAATCAGGAATAATTAAGGTGTGGGATTGCTGGCGACGTGGCGTCGGGAGTCCCGCGACGAACGACGCGGCGACGTCGCGACGATAGGAAGGCGAGTCGTTGTGTCGCCAAATATCTACAATCTACGATAATAATGTCTTTATAACAAAGACACAAGACCGATTATAATGAAACATAGGTTTCGCTTTAAATACTGTGGCCACAGTGGGTCTGCAACTCTGCCGGCCGCACTCAGAGATGTCAATTAACATTTAATCTATCATTAATTCGTAATTTTGTTTGGAAAATAAATAACTGATGATGGATGAGTAACTGGAGTTAAGTACTTCATTTAAATTTAAAGTAACAATTCCTTTATTGTTACACTTAAACTTAGATTAAGTAAGTACTTCGTTGGTTTTTAAGGCAGGTCAAGAACCGAGCCCTAATTTTAAACACTGTTTAAAATGCGTAATTGTACGCAATTTTCAACATGTTTGGGGGGCTGTGGAAAGCGACAGGATGGCTGGCAAAGGCGCCACACGCAAACAGCCAGGCGCGCCTGTTTGCCGCCTAAATACTGACTCATGAGTAATGTAAGGCATTGTAGAGGGACAGGGTTTCGGAACCCTTTATTTTAATTGTCTATGAATATTTTTATGATGTATAAGCTCAGTGTATTGACCCAAAACCAGATTGATCAAAAGCCTAAGAAGAGTCTAAGCTATTACACGGTAGTATTTATATACTCTTTGGTCTAAGCTATAGGCACGTTCAGGGGCCCTACCATGAACGTTTATAGCAGTATTATTTCCATCTTGCTAAATGTCTGCCTTTATAAGCAACTTTATGGTATACGTCAGGGTTTCTCAAACTCTAAGGCTCCACGTACCCCTGTTAAAGATTCCATGTTACAGCGAACCTCTACAAAAAAATTAAAGTAACTAATTAAGTCCCCCTCAAAAAAACAATGAAGTTGATTATTCACAAAAATTATGTTTTTATTTCGTCAAAAGGTAACAATTAAGTGCGAAAAGAAATATTTTTTACTACTATTAATGTGATGTGTGTGCTTCATTTCGGTCAATTTTAGGAGTGATTTTGGATAATTTTAACTTTAATTCTGACTTGGCATCAAGTCAATTTCTGTATTTAGCGCCACCATATGTAACGCACGTGCCTGTCACTTGCCAATCATCATAGCACCATTACGTAAATTTTTTCGCGTACCCCTTGCTGTCGAATGGCGAACCCCTAGGGGTTCGCGTACCCCACTTTGCGAAACGCTGGACTATACGTCATAAGGTTGTCTTTCTCGACTGATAATTAGTATTGTTGAAATAGTACTGTTTTAAGAGCTTAAAGTAAACCCCCTTCTAGAAGGAGCTTAGGTATAATATTCACTTTTGATTTGAATGCTTCAAAATCATTCTGTTCTGAAATAACACTGGACTTTGACAGAAATTTCAGCCTTGCAATAATAACAACGTTTTTTGTACAACAAACAACAAATAAACAAACAAACTGAAAAATCTATTGGTACGTGTGCGGGCATACTAACCAATTATATAGTAGATACCTACGTCTTGGGTAGAAGAATCAAGTCGGTGGTAACAAGTTAAGGAGACTAGGTGCACTGTTATATGAGTATATTCTTCGATGATGAATATGTGTTTAAGACGATGCTTAAGACTAAGCAATCAGTAGGGTTACTCTTGAAGCTCGATTCATGCTATGTTGGAAATTGGAATCGAGTACGTCATATTAGGTACTCTTAATACTGGTATTAATCTGGTTGGTACACCTAGGTGCTCGTAGTAAATACCTAATTAGTGTCCAATGAGTCTTTTTGCACATTGGTAGACTGAATGTAAGGCAGCAAGTTGTTACGTTATTTAGTATATAAGTCCGATCCACAAACATATTACAATCACTTTATATTAGAGAATATAATTAATAATAAGTAGCGAGATTGATATAAAATATAAATTTGCGACATTAGATACTTGATTGGAATTTTTACCATCTCTTTAAATCAATAGGGTTTTAAATAAGTAGGTAATTTAATCAAAAAAATAAAAATAAGTTAATGTACAAAAAAAAAATATTCCATAACCTTTTCCCTTCTGATGTTTAAACTTTGACATTTTCAAGCGTGGACATTTCAAAAACTGCCCACGCAAAACTGCTACGGAGGCGGATGCTTCTGAAATTGGTTTAATGTATCTTAACTGAGATAATATGTAAGTACGTCATAAAAATTTAGGTGGACGGAACGACACGTTTCCTTCTTTAAGCTTTTGTAAAATCGACTTTCAAATCCTTTATTAGGTACATTCGCAACATTAATTCGGAACTATGCTAATCAGATTGCGGAGATAAATAATTGTTAGGTATAACCTTTTCGTTTATAAAATTTATTTATCTACTCTATACTCTAGGACTGAGTACCTACATCTATTTAGAATCAAAATAAGTTCAACCACATCTAGGGTAAACGATCAAGCTATTAGAGTTTCAGTATCTACCTACGTTTACCTTTTTCCATTAGATTAGATAAGATCCGCTCAGTAATGTCAAACTTTAATTAAGATGAAGACACTAATCTAATTACATTCACTCTACCTACCTCAGATAGTTTAATCGAATTTCGACTGTTGGTGGTCTTCATCGTCTATTACAAAACAGGCAAGTTCCTACCTACTTACTAAAAAATAAAGTAATAAGTCGGACTCGCCCTTGAAGGAGTCGTAGCAAGTATTGCTTAGGTACCTACCTATTCTTTACATTGAGATTTGCAAGTAATATTTGACTAGTAAGACAAGACGTAAAATTTGAATAACCAATATAGTTCACCAGCAAAAAACTTTATTTTAATGAACGTCAAAGTTATATTTCGGGTTTTTCAAAATTTGCTACAACTGAAAAACCGGTGACTACGTGTCGTTTAAACCAATTTTAGTTAAAGTTTTTATTAAGGTGTACAGTCTGGTCTGGCCTTTAAAACAATGACTGAGAAAAAAAACTGTGATTTGTCCTGTCTATACATGATACCTACCCCTTATCTAAGTCTGACGAAAAAACTTTTTGTTAGTTGAAATTGAAATTGAAAAAAGCTTTTATTACGTAGATCTATGCAAAGATTCTTGTAACGCGTCTATACATATAATTCTAAAAACTACCACCGGATCGGAACGTGGCCACTCAATGAGTAGATCCGGCGAAAGAAACTCAGCGGGCTTGTTTTTTTTCTTATAAATCTAATTTACTAAAGTTTATTACATTTACAAATAATTTGCAGAGATTGGTATTAGGAGCAATTAATCCCAAGCATTTCTGTCTTCTAAATATTCTGAAATTTTATAATAACCCTTACCATACAACTTAATCTTAACACATTTTTAAATTTATTAAATGGTAAGTCTTTAAAATGGAAGTTTATTGTAAAAACGTATACATTGGCCCATGAAAAAATAACTGATTCTGTGGAGACGAGACACAACGAGATTGTTTTTATCCCTTGTGTTTACAGTATGTACATCACAATTTTTCTTAAACAAAATTATATTTTTATAGACATACTTATATCAAGTTTTCAAAAATATATTGAGAAGTCACCGTTAGAATTTTTATTTCTTTATACTTTTCCCTGAGGGATACTCTTGGGCCTAGGTTATAAATTGCCCGTATAGCCCTCTAGTTATATAGGTAGTTATATAAGGAAGGAATGAAATGAATGATTCATGAAATCTAGTATATGAAGGAAGCGCAATCCCTTTTTTATTTTTTTGCGTCATTTTTAAAAATCTTAAAGCTGTACATACACAGTATAGGTACAGCCTTAGTAGGTAGAATTCTTAATACTGTGGTATAGGCACAGTCTTAATACCAAGTTTTAATTGATAAATTCGCTATGACACACGAACGGACTGAATCTTTATGGATTTTATTTAATGTTATTTGACTACAAAAACCTTCGAGCATTTAGAATACAGAACCCTAAAAACAAATAAACACGTCGCTACACCAAATTATATCTTCGAATGATCTAAATGCAAATGCTAGATTAAGCTTCTAAATAAGTTAAAATTTTGTCCGACTTCACCAAAATCCCATCCATAGAACCAATTTGTAATGTTAATTCGACCAAAGGTAAACTATACATAAATACTCAAAGAACCATAAAAAAACAAATTCATTTTCCAAATTAGTTTTAATTGACACTGCTGCTCTTGCTAAATAGTGAATATTTATAAGTATTCTTTGCTGTTCTGAGACGATTCACAAAAAAAAAATAACAGCTGATTTTATTAAAACCTATTTCAAAAATTGGGTGATAAACAATATCAGTTTGACATAGACATATATTATATTACTTCGTATTCCCTTTGAAATCACTGCAGTTTGATTAATTTTAAAATAGATTGCGGTGATTTACAAAATAATACCTACATACCCAATTACTAAATCTTAATATAAGTTAGATAATATATAAAAGGTAATGTTTTTTTTTTAATTAACTTGTAAAATAAAGAATAATGAAATTTTACGATATTAGATACGCTGATAAACGCAGGCTGTATCATAGCGATGAGTCACTTGCCTAAATCTACTGAATAATCTGAAAACGTAACGCCCACGCTCTTATTTTATGAAAGCCTTCGGTCGTTGTGAGTCACACTTGAAATATGTATACGGAGTATTCATTCAAAGGCTAAAAATACATTAAGTATAGTAAAAATAGTTGTAGGTGTAGGTACAACTACCAATTCGAAAATTTTACGCGTACCTAACAGGCGAAACCCATGAATCTCTTGATTTTAAGAAACAATTACCGTGGTCATATTATATACCTACACCATTAATGTTACAGGTCCGTCCCCTGAGGCCAGATTATTAGGGTACCGCTTAAGTCCGAAATTTTTGCTAGCGATCTTATCCATATCCATTGCCTTCCTGCCAACACTGCCATTCAATTTTGAAAATACCTAAGGAATTCGATTTTAAATAAAATTTAATATCAATTTTGAGGCATCATGGTTTACTTTCACAACTTGGTCCACTGGAAAATGTTTTGTTAAATAATTTACCATTAGTAAATAGGTAGTCGTTGATTTTGGAATGTTTTACATTGATTCCGGCAGACTGCACTACTCTCGGAACATCAATTATTATTTTATTTTGTAATTTGTACCTACCTAGCTGTTAATGTCAAGCGATATGAAATTTGCCGAGTGGGTTATTTTTTTCCATTTATGTGTGTAAATTTATTTTGAGTTGAGGACTAAAAGTAACTTGAAGTGATTCGATTAATATTGCTGTGTACACACTGAGCTGCATCCTATGACCCCTTTCAGAAACATCTTAGACTGCATCGCCAGAACTTAATTTAAACTGGGCTGATTGAGTAGTTAGGTACCTATATTTTGAATCTATGGATGACACGCTGCCGCATGTTTTCTCGTCCACCCCGGAAAACGAAGAGCTCGCAAATCGCAACTGATTGAGCATTTTTTCATAACGTGCCTAATGAAGTATAACTTCAAAAACCAGTCAAAACACTTATATCTTTAGCAAAATATTTCTAATTAAAATAATAGGTAAGTATTCAATTATTTTGTTTAAAACAACTAATTAATAGGTATTTCCAATTTTGTCATAAAAAAAATGTTGCTCGGGATTGGATATAGGTACGTGCCCGATTGGCGATAGGCTTGCCACCTATCACGTTGTGGGACTTAGTGTCTTCGGCTAGTCGTGGGTGCCCTGGTTGTGCCTCTGCCTACCTCTTCGGGGAAATGGGCGTAAAGATACTTTACTAATTCTTAAATATTTTACCCCCTTCAATCTTTTTCGAAAGTTGAAAGTTGAAACACTTGTTCACTCGATACCTACGTCACACTAATTTATAGTTACGCCACCTGTCATAACCATGTGATCATTCTCGAACCAATCGTTATCAGTTTTTCAACAGCGTGAAGTTTCGGTTTTTCCCAAATAGACGAATAACGACAAACGTCATACACCGCCATGCCGCATGCGCAACGTCTTGGCTCTCGATCGTTCACACTTCACTGTCTGTTCCGTGTTCAGTTCGCACTTCACTTTTCAATTGACTTGACAATTCGCCGAAGTTAAAACTTTGGGCAACCGTGATTCGTAATTTAGTTAACTTTTCTATATCTTCATACTAAAGGTGAAATGATATCAGTGTTTGTAGTTAATAACAATAAAAAAAAGTGATAACAAAGTTAAGTTCGTGCATAACCTGTTTCCAAATTTCTTGGAATCGTGTATGGTTTAACGAGACGAGACCTTGATAACTAGTTCCTTGGACCAGCGAAAAGTCAAAGACTGTTATTATAGGATTCTAATTGAGGAGGTACGTTTCTGGTTTTCGTTTTGAAGAGTCGAGCGTGTGTTTGATTACTATATTAAGTGGTTAGGTCGAGTGCGTATAAAGTTTCGGAAACTACGTTTTGCTAAGTGCAAGATAAAACAAAGTTAAATGTGTGCGACCGAAGGACCGCTGTGAAGTGTCCGTGGGGAAGACACGTAATTTAACGTGTGATGGACAACGGCGGAGGTAAACTGTGTGTAAGAATTGCATGATTCTACAATCTTCATGGTCTTTTTTGGAGAATTGACACTAGCGCCTGGCACTTTGCACTTTTATTACGTTCTACATATAATATTTCACAATGAATAAGCTATTTAGCCTTTGTAAGCCTGTATGTTGTATTTTCAATTAGCATCATTATTAATAACTTTTTCAGTGTCTGTTACTCAGCTCTGTAAGTGTGCTATAAATATCCTGTAAGCTGGCTGCATTGCCCATGGAATTAGTCCGAGTTACAGTAGTTTAGAAGTCGTGTAATGTAATTTTAACTTTGCTGAATGAGTTTGTATACATTCAGTAATATATAACCTTCTAACATTTTATTACAAGTTACAGAGCTGATTCTACTTAAAACTTCACCCATTTCATTACAAACTGAGATGTAAACAGTATATAGCTCTTCATTTAGACACAGTTATTCAACAGTAATGGTAATTTTAGGGGGCTTAAACTAACATAATATTTTAAATTTGGATATTTGTATGCTTTATTAAACTTAGTTTTGCACATAAAATGCACTTGGGTTGAAGTTGATTTGAAGCTTAAATATGTTGGTTGTTTTGGTTCAATGTAGTGTAGATTATAAATTTTATAATTAAGTAGATGTACTTACAGTTATTTTTTTTTAAAGTGGGTTCTAAAAAGTATATTTAATACATTAACTAGGTGAGGATAATAAACTCGTTCTGAAAGGTAAATGTTATACAAAATGTAAAATTGGTGTCAAGACATTACAAATTTTATAGAGTCCGTATGCTATCAAATCCTGTTAAAAAATGGTGAGATTATATCACACATGATCACTCCTGGGTAATTAGGTGCATATTTAATATGGAAACCTAGTTTTCAATAATCAAAATAATCTTGACGACACTAGAAACTAATTAAATAATATTTTCCTTAATTTTGGGTTCATCAAAGTTCATTAAACAAATGAAAGATTAAAAGCTTTTAAAGCCTTGATTGCAAACCTCAAAGTTGATTTTCTAATTCATATTTCTGTACATATAATCCCATGTATACCTTTTTTTTTGTAGAAATAATTGTTTGTTACACTAAAAGTTCATACCCTTAAATGAG
>NJDD01003345.1:203730-230952 GCA_002245505.1 Calephelis nemesis | reverse complement strand
AGCGATATAGGCTACATTTTATCTTAAAATTTTAACGAGCAGTGTTGGAGAGCTAAATGTCAAATTAGTAGACTACGCGGGCGAAGCCGCGGGTAACAGCTAGTTTAATTATAAACAACCACTTTTATATCCCAATTTAAACTCTTATAACCATCAGGATAAAAATGTACTGATGGTATTACTTGTACCACACACTAAAATCGTATTTTTCCATAGCATATTACGTGTAACATTACTAACAGTGTACAAACTGATGCATTTTGCCGTTATGACAAAATATTTAAAACCTAAAAATGCATTTCCAATTAAATAATTGTTTTTATGATATTGATAACACTATCAATATCAACTGTACTAAAGTTAATAACCTGTGTGATTTTAAATATCTATTTAACAGTGACAGCCCATTAGGAAAAGATATATCGTTATTAAGTTTAAATATTCGCAGTATAAACTGCAATTTTGATAGATTGTTGGTGTTTCTTACGTCTTTAAAAAAAACTATCGATGTGCTGGTGTTAACAGAATGCTGGGTAAGTGAACATAGTTTAATACCTACATTACCTAATTATCTAACATTTTTTACAAGGAGCCATATTAATAAAAATGATGGGGTTATTGTGTTTGTTAAATCTGACTATGAAGTTAAAGTGTTTCGAACCTAATATTAATAATGGTAACTGCTTAATACATGAAATACCTAAATTAAATTCCAGTATTATAGCTTCATATCGACCACCATGCTTCAGAAATATCACGCCTTATTTAGATTCCATAAATTTAGCATTACAAAAGATACACACTAAAAATATAATTTTTACAGGTGATACAAACATTAATATTGCAAAAAACTGTTTTGATTCCCAATCACAAGAGTATTTGAATTTGATGGCCTCATATGGGCTACAACAGGCTATTGACATACCAACTAGACAAAAGTCATGCATTGACCACTTTATGATAAAAACGTCCAACACATGGCGTAGCTTTGTTTTTGAGGAACTCACGGATCATTGTCCAATACTACTAGTGATAAATGATTTAAAACATATAAGTAATTTAATTAATAATAAATACAGCTTAAAACATAACTTTGATAAAATTGAATTAGATCTTAAAAATAAGGATTGGACACATTTTTATGCATCAAATGATGTCAATTTACTGGCAAATGATCTTGCGAGTTCAATGTCAAATATTGTAAATCAAAATACAGTATATAAAAAAAATTCGAAAAAATTTGTTCCTTTAAAACCATGGATTACCTTTGGCCTTCTCAGATCAATAAATAAACGTAACAAATTACATAAACAGCTCAAAAATAACTTAAATTATTTACATTTACAATTACAGTATAAGAAATACAGGAACATGTGTAATAATTTAATAAAACAACAAAAGATTCAATACTATGAAAATCAAATTAAATTACACTCAAAAAATAATAAAGAAACATGGAAAGTAATTAAAGACATATGTTACATCAATAAGCAAAATAAATCGGGTCCATCGGAGTTATTTAATATAAATACAAATAAAAAAGAATAGGCGAATCAGGTTAATAAGTACTTTACATCGGTAGGAGTTCAATTGGCTACTGGTATTTTATCTAAACTTAACACAACTGATAACAAATTATGCAAAAAGGGAAAATTTAAATCAGCTCCAACAAATTCTTTATTATTTTATCCGACTGATCCAATGGAAATTATAACCATTATTCTAAATATGAATAATACAGCCTCTTCCGGGCCTGATAATGTTCCTACTAATATTATAAAAAAATATCATAAATATTTAATCGAACCAATTTCGCACTTATGTAACTGCAGTTTAGAGCAGGGAAGTGTTCCTGAAATATTTAAACAAGCACTAGTTATTCCAATACACAAAGCTGGAGACAGAACAATCCCTTCAAATAACAGACCCATCTCACTTTTATCAACTTTGTCCAAAATATTTGAGAAAATTGTAAACAAAAGACTTACTTCTTTTTTAGAAAAAAATAAAATTTTATCTGAAAATCAATATGATTTTAGAACAGGTCGTTCCACTGGAGATGCTGTACAGAAAATAACATCCAAAATATCTTCTCTTCTTGACAGAGGTAAGAAGTGTATCGGGAGTTTTTCTGGATCTCCAGAAAGCTTTTGATACTGTTTCTATTCCTATACTTTTGTCACGACTAGAATCTTACGGGGTTAGAGGTATAGCATTAAAATGGTTTTCTGAATATCTAATTGGACGCAAACAAAGTGTTAGAATTGATTCAGTAGTTAGTGATGAACTCACGTGCAGCTATGGGGTGCCCCAGGGCAGTACATTAGGTCCTACCCTGTTTCTACTGTATATTAATCCCCTGTCTGATTACCCTTTGGAAAATGGAAGCTCACTTATCTATGCAGATGATACGGTTTTGCTGTTTCATGATGACTCTTGGGACAAAGTTGGTAAAATGGCTGAGACTGGTCTTAGTAAAATCGGCACTTGGTTAGATAACAATCTATTATCCCTTAACACCAGTAAAACTAAATTTGTTTGCTTTGAAAAAATGAATAACTCTAACAATATTGAAAAACTAAAAATCCATGAATCTGATTGTCCAAACTTTACAACAAACCATTCTAACAACTGCACTTGCCCATCCATTGATAAAACAGAAACAACTAAGTATTTGGGTGTCTTATTAGACAATAGGCTTAGCTGGTTTCCTCATATAAATTATTTATCCAATAAAATAAGAAAATTAATAATAGTGTTTAGAAATTTAAGAAGTATTCTCACCCCAATACATATCATTAATGTATATAAGGTACTTGCTGAAAGTATTTATACATACTGCATTACATCATGGGGTGGAGCTAAAAAAACGAATCTATTAACACTTGAAAGAGCACAAAGAGCCGTTCTTAAAGTTGCACTCCATCTACCCTATAGGCATCCTACAGTAAAAGTTTATGAACAAGCTAAAGTACTTAGTGTGAGAAAATTATTTGTTTATAATGTAATTAAAAGACATCATGCGAGGTTAAATATTAGGAAATTATATCACAAACCCTTGACCTACGTACCTTTTTTGATTCCTCTCGTTGTTTCCTAAATTTTCATACAAATTTTCCAAATTTTCACCAGTTTTTCAAAAATATTTTCACAACCGCTTGCCCGATTTTCAAAAATTTTATATTCCCGTGTTCGTCTTGACGAGCCCCACGCGTAAAAGCTCCAGAAAAACCAGAAGAAACCCAGACACTAAAAATAAACTTAACACACACAGAAGATACGAAGAAAGATATAGAAGAATTTGGACGAATACTACAAGAACATACAAAAATTATAAAGGATAATAATGAAAAATTAGAGAAATTACAATTAGCTATACAAGAAAATCAAGAGGCGCAGAAGATGATGACATATGCTAGTGTAGCAGCGGCGCCTCCAACAAGAAAACCTGTTGAACGCGCCGCTCTACACTCCATTGTCATAGCGTCGAATGACATAATCGACACCGGGGATGAAGTACTGGAGCTGGTCAGAAAGACCGTAAAAGCTAAGGAAGAGGGACTGACAGTAGAAAATGTACGAAAAGCAAAGGACAGGAAAGTAATAGTTGGATGCAGGACAGAAGAGGGTAGAAGGTTGATAAAGGAAAGAATAAAAGCCGTAGAGGGGAAACTTACAGTGGAAGACGTGACAAACAAAAAGCCCCTAGTCATATTAAAGAACGTTCTGGACTTTAATACTGACGACGACATACAGACGGCATTTGTCAACCAGAACAGAAGAATACACAGCGATTTGGAAGAAAAAGACAAAGAAATACAAATAATATATAGAAGGAAAACCCGGAATCCCCATCTGAGCCTTATTGTTGCGCGGGTATCACCAGTCCTATGGAGCCGTATGACTGGCGACGGATACCTTCACATAGACATGCAGCGGGTCCGAGTGGAGGATCAGTCGCCACTCATACAGTGCTCCATGTGTCTCCGATATGGGTACACCAAGAAGAAGTGCACGGAGACAGTGCCCAAGTGCAGTCACTGCGGTGGCCCACACCTTCGAGCAAAGTGCGGGGAATATCTTACAAACATGATACCAACATGTTGTAACTGTTCCCAGGCCAAGCTCGAGGGTGTGGACCACAATGCCTTCAGCAGTGACTGCCCCATAAAGAAAAAATGGGATGCTATGGCAAGGTCAACTACAGCGTACTGCTAAAGTTGCCCCAGGCACCAAACCCGTCGCAGCAAATTCAAATATAACATCTTTGCAGGAACTCAAGTTAACTTCACATACATTTCATCAAAATTTGAGCTTTTGTAATAATCTATTCGGTGCTGAAAAAGTATTAAACATTATCATAGCTAATTTGGGTCAGTTTCATTTGAAACTTACTCAATTAAATAAAGTAAATAAATTAAACAAAATTAGAATACATAAAATCAATAACATAAAACAGCTCAAAATTATAATAATAGCAAATATAAATAAAACAAATGAAATATCTAAAATAAATAAAGAAAAAAATACACAAATAGAAATATCCCTTTTTAGTAAACAAGTCCACTTACCAAACAAATCTGCAAGTTGTCCGTACCAAACCCAATTGTTGTCAAAGAGTACCTGCAACAGAAAAATAACAAGATAAATAAATAATTAAGTGACTAATTGTTTCTAATTAAGTCTTTAATTATGAAACGCACGCACAATAGATACTAAATTTATAGAAATTAATATTAGGTTGAATATTGTATTAACTTATACAATATATCAACATCGGTGTAGTAGTATGTAAATTCGTAAGAAAAAAATAAATAAATAGTAAAACTCACAACATCCCATAAGTATATTAAAACCTATCACAGAACCACAAACACTAGTAAAAAGAACAACGTAATCGAATAACACAAATAAAGTAGAAATAAGTAACAGTAACATAACACATAGAAAAGCATTTCACTTTTATGTGAAACAACCTAAAACTATCCTGCAAATCAGAAAACATTAGTAAACAAGGTCCTTGATAATGTCAGGGGAACAAGAAGGTTGCCAAACAATTTGGCAACATGTTAAAAAAAAAAAAGACATCATGCTTCACTGACACCAGTTTATGAAGTTAACATTAGTTAACATTAGTAGGAGAAATACTTCTAAGGTAATTAAAACAAACACTTATTTTGCACAAAGGTTCTATGACTATTTGGGCCCCAATACTATGTAATGCTATGGAAAAATTTACCTCTATAAAAAACATACTTAAAGTCTAAAAAAAGTTTATGAATGGCTTGACAGACTTGACTATGAAATGTGTGAAAAGTTGATAGTGGGATTAAAATGCTAAATTAAAAATATACACGCACACATACACAAACGCACACATACACATACACAAACACACACCCACACATACACACACAAACCAATATACAAACATGCATGCTTAAAATAAAATAAAAATAACTCAATTAGATTATATCTATGTAATAAAAATTGTTTATTGGAAGGGGGTAGACAATACATTTCTTACGAGATTCGGGATCCCGGGATCCCGGCCGTTTTCTAGCCCCGAAAATCCCGGGACTGTACTTGGCTAATCTCGGGATTTTTGGGATTGCCACAAACATGTCTAGTTTGCATTCTGTAGTCCATTGTGCCTTGACAAAAACCTTGCCTAGAATATATTAAAGGCATTTGTGAGACGATACATACTACACAGGTATAGCCCTAATAATATGTTTGTCGTAGAACTTAGAAGGGACATCCCCGCTCGGAATACTTCAATACAATACCCTTAAGGTAATTCCCCAACGGGCCAACAGGGGAATCACCCAAGTACCTCGTATCATAATATTGTAGCAGATTATTTCCCGTCGGGGATTCCCCGTACGAAAGTATAAATACGCCAATCGGGTTTTATTTTTTTCATTTTTTATTCTGCCTGTGACGAGTGACGACGTTACGTAAGCGTAGGCTACGTACGTCATTTAAATTCAATAGTCTGAAATTAAGTATTTAAAATGGCGGGAGACTTCGTTAAACATAAAAAAGACAGTGATACGACGTCAGTGTGGAGTTATTTTTTAGTTGCTAGGACGGGAATAGTACTAAATGTAAGCGATGCCTAGCCATTCTCAAGACTTTGGGTGGATCGACTAAGGGATTGCATACACATCTGTCATCAAAATATAACGTCAAGGTTACATCAGCTTCAACAAGTCAAGATTTCGAAAATCTGAACACAGCATCGCCGCCAGCCAAGCGAAAATTAGATGATTACTTTACTAAAAGTGCCGACGATAACCTGGATGATGTTTTGGCAAGAATGATTGCATTAGATGGATTTCCATTCAGTGTATTCATAACTTCAGAAGACTTGAGAAAACTGCTCTTAGCAAAATACACGGATTTACCAAAGTCACCTGTCACCATCCGAAAACGTGTTATGAATTACAGTGAAAAAATAAAAAAGCAAGTAAATGCAGAATTGAAACATTTGAAAAGTGCAGGTGAAAGATTTAGTCTTTCTTTCGACGAGTGGACTTCAACGTCCAATAAACGATACATGGTTGTCAACGTGCATTCATACAAAAAAATTTGGAGCTTAGGACTTGTTCCTATTTATGGAAGTATGACAGCTGACAATTGTCTTCGTATATTGAAAGAGCGTCTAAGTAAATTTGATATTTCGCTGGAAACTGAGATCGTAGCTATTGTAACCGATGGACCGAATGTTATGATAAAGGTGGGACGGCTTGTTTGCACTGAACAACAACTGTGTCTCGCACATGGTGTCAACTTGGCCGTCTGTGATGTGCTTTATCAAAAACATAATTGTTTGCAAGATAGCCCTACTGCAGATAATACAACAAATGAACCAGCTGTGGCTGTTGATTATATAGACGACAGCAATGATAATGACCATTTAGAAGACTTAGACTGTAAAGAATCAGGTTTAATCGTAATGTCACAAAATGAACACATACCAGCAGAGTTAACACAAGATGAAAATATTAACGAACTGATAAAGAAAATCCGCAAAGTTGTTGTGTATTTCAAAAGATCAGCATTGAAAAATGAAACAGTACTTCAAAAATATGTGAAAATTGAACATGGAAAAGAGCTGTCACATCTTTTGGACTGTAAAACCAGGTGGAATAGTCTTTTAACAATGCTGGAGCGATTTTATCTTTTAAAAACCTGCATTCAAAAAGCTCTTATAGATCTCAATCATCCAACTCGATTAGAAGATGACGATTTTGAATTGGTAAATAAAATTGTTGATGTGCTGACCCCAATTAAATTGACAGTAGAAGCAATCTGTCGGCGAGATGCTAATTTATGCACAGCTGATGCCGCTTTGAAATTTCTTATAAAACAAATGTCTAGCAAAAACTCAGCACTTGCAAAAAAAATGAAAACATCCTTAGTGGAACGTTTAAAGCAACGATGAAATGATGATTTAACTGGTGTGTTGAATTATTTACAAAATCCACGAAAAGATGATGAAAATATGTTACTATCGGATTTGGAATGGCAAGATTTATTTCCAGTTCCTACACAGGCTTTAGTGAGGAAGCAAATAAAGAGTATTATTAAAAGACTTCATAGTCGAGATGACACGGAAAAAGAAGAAATGTCAGGATCACAAATAAATGATGAGCTAAGGCAAGAAATCCCCCAACCCCAATTGACATTAAAGGAAAAGTTACAGCTGGAAATTGACAAGAGTGAGTTCCCCAGATCCTCAAGTACAAAATGAATCGGGGTTGGGAAACAGTATTAGACGTGAAATGAACCTGTTCAAAAATAGAGGAGTTCGTGGATACCACTTAAAAATAGCAAATTAATATCTAATGTCTATTCCTCCAACCAGCGTAGAACCTGAGCGAGCGTTTTCAGCTGCTGCTTATGTTGGCAATAAACTACGAAGCAGGCTTGGAAGTGAAACATTGGATGCTTTGATATTTCTGCGATTGTATTTTAGAAATTCTAAATAGTTTTGTTGTGTTATCTTTTAAATTACTTGCAAAAGTTTATTTTTTGTAAATTTTCTTTTCTTACTGTACTGTGATTTATATTGTGCAACGAACGATATTAAAAATATTTTTTTTAATTACTCAAGGTTCTTTTATTTGAGCCAAATTAAGAAAGTCTAATCATAATATCATAATCCCGGTATCCCGGGATTATGCGTCATAAATCCCGTATTCCCGGGATTGAAAAACATGCTCGGGATTGTATTCTCTAGAAGGGGGGCACTGGCTTCTATAAAACAGTTTAGATTAACTAGTGTAGAAGTCAGAAGCTACCTAAATAATGTAAATTTTTTTGTGACAATAAATTATTATTATTATTATTATTTTGCCTCTTTCTAGTGCATATTTGCATGCATATTTTGACAATTTTATAGTGCATATAATCCGATGTCTAGTCATTAGTTAGCAACAGGTTCTTTAACACCGACAGGTGACTGAAATTTATAGGCTGAATGCTTTCTAAATATGAATGATAAGTGATAATACTTTGTTGATAATTTTAAGGCTTGTAAGATGTGTACTTCGCCTTTGTAATTGCAGTAGACATATTTCCTTTTATATATGCTAGTGGTCGCCCGTAGGTCGAAATTCCACCATAATAAAATTTAATATCTTGTTGATAAGAACAACATCTTTATTTCTCAAGACCAACTACTTTGTTTCCAAACTTTTTATTGTGCCGTCTGTGATCTTTTATTGTTTCCTATTAATATTATAAATGCGAAAGTTTGTATGTATGGATGTTTGTTACTCTTTCACGCAAAAACTACAAAGCCGATTACGATGAAATTTGGTATGTAGGTAGCTGAAGACCCAGAATACCATATAGCCTACTTTTTATCCCGGAGTTCCCGCAGGATTGGTACTTACGCGGGTGAAACCGCGGGGCGCAGCTAGTCATCAATATATTTGTTTGTGTGTGTTAAATGCATGGTAGTGTGGGTAATGTTTTTTTTATTTATTGATTTAATGTACTTTATAAGCATTATTATTGAAAAATATTAGAGTTCTGCACTTCTCCTACACAAAAACTATATGTTTGCCAAATTTTATGCTCCTCCGTGCGTGCAATTTTCGTGAAAAGGAGTCCCAAAGTTTTGGCATCACATATTAGTATACTATAGATAATTGTTTGTGAGAAAATAATAAAAATATTATTTATTACAAGTTGGACCCTTATTCTTTGAATAATAAAAGTCAAATCAATGTTGATTAAGTAGCTCTTTCTGTTATGTGGTGAATGATTCAGAAGGAACCCAGTCCGATATATCTGAATTCCTTTCCTAAAAATTTTCAATGGATTTTTACATTTCATATTATGTATTGGTAAATGTTTACTGAAAAAAACAAGATTTCTCTGGCTTATATCTCAGGAGAGGTAGGTAGATGTAAAACCACAGTCTCTAGTCACTCATGATCAGCCGAAGGTACTTAGTCCCACTATGTGTTAGGCGTCTAACCTGGCACTTATCCAAATGAATAAATAAACATTTACTTATAACACTACCTATACTTTAGTTTTGTCATATGTACCTAGTTAACCCAGTTCACACCACAAAATACATTTACTCAGATATTGTGTTGAATGATTCAGATTGTCAACAATTTCAATTCCAAACTCAATTTAACTTTTACCACTTGATATAATGATTTATTTAGGTATGTTTTTTTAAAAAAAGAAGGTAAACAACCACATGGATTGTTATCACCGCCACCCACTGACATTCACAACAGCGGGAGTATCACAGATGTGTTGCCGACCTGTATGGTACAAGTATGCTCTTTTCTTGAAGGTTCCTAAGTCATATTCATTTGGAATTGTTGGTATTTTTTAATTAATTAATTAAAAAATATTATTTAATTCATTCATGCCCTTGGTAACTGTTACTTGACATGCTTTGGAACTGCCTAATAATAAATCAGTTGTGAATTCTGTGTTCTGCTACTTGCATGTACTGCAATAGATATTGCATTACGATAAATTTTTTAGCAAGTATGTTTATTGGCTATTGGAAAGACCATTCTACCGTATGAGATAATGTTTACGATTCATAAAAAACATATTTGCGGGCAATGAAAATTACTTAGCATTTCTGAGATACAGATTGAAAATGACTGTTCCAGTCATCCCAGATCTTTCTAGAAAGCCAGAGAAAGAGAGAGAGAAACTTTCTAGATACACATGCCTTCCCTTTCCATTTCAACCTCTCAGACTACCAGGCTTATATATGTGTCTGTCTGTGGTATCATTTCTTTTGTATGGATGGACTACTGATGGATGGTTGTTAATTATGATCTTGAATGTCGAAGTAGTAAATCAGAATCATAATAATCTTTATTCACTTGAACCATACATGTGGTATTTGTGCACATCAACATTTTTATAAACTACCACCGGATCGGAATCGCGGCCTCACACTGAGAAGATCCGGCGAAAGAAACTCAGCGGGCTTGTCCTTTTTCAATAATATTATTTAGGTACAATATAAACTAGATTAAAAATACAAATTACAATCTGATTTTAACTTAAATAAAAGGTACAACAAATCACATTACAAATTGTTCTTCTATACATCTGCATATAAGGAAAATAACATTAAGTTAAATTAAAATTTCAAATTAATATTTATTAAGGATTTTTTGAATTTTAAACATGAAAATTATAATATATTCATCTAAAATATGTCACTCCTAAGTTACTCGTACATCTTTGATAACTGAGAGCAGCATACCTATATTTTCGACAAGCAAGATGACCACTTGAGACCATGCATCTGGCGGGTGTTTGGCAAATTCTAATTATTTTACTTATGTTAAATTGTATTTAGTATCTATATTTTTTAACACATGTTTACTATTGTTATGGTTCCAAAAAAATGCAAAGAATACCTGCATACCAAACTTGGTGTGCAAAGGCCATAGATGTGTAAGTTTTTACTAATTTCAGTATATTCAATAATAATGCTAATTTTTATTCAGGAATTATATTGAAATGTAGGAATACTATTGCAAATCAGGGACTGACATTTGCTTAAATAAATTTGTACATTTACAAATAATTTCATACCCTACAAGTAGTCATGCGGGTGGAAATTATAATGAATGCAGTGTTTGTCCCACTTGCTGTTATGAATATAGTGTTGGCCCATGCAATATTTTTTTTTAATGTCATAGATAATATTGGCAAAATCCTTGCTTTGATGATACTTATCTTTTGTGGATAATGATACATCTAATATGGGAGTCAATTTAGATTTTTGTTTTATGTTGATGATACTTGTTTGCTTCCAGGCTCCAGCTAGTGTCATTAAATTATTTATCCATTTACCTGCTAATGTTGTGTTAATCCCTCTTCTGTATGATTAGAGAAAGATATGTCAACAAGTCTTAAGTACCTGAGATCCATGACAGTTAATTTTAACTATAGGTTAGGTAAAATGGTGCAAAAAAACAAATCATCAATGTTTAATTTTAAGATCAAACTACAACAATGGCAAATATCTCTTTTTCCAGACAAATTTCACACATTTAATCTTACCCCTCACCAAGCATTATGGTGATATTATAATATTTTATAATATATATAGGTATCCTTGGTAAAGAAATTAAAAATTTGTGTGTGTGTGTGTATTAGTGTACACATGTAAACGTATTGCATGATTGTTGGTGGCAACAGAAACGATGTTTCATTTAAAAAAGTTTTTAGAGAATTGTATATCATGAAGGATGCATTATGAAATTCGGCGATAACATACAGAGGTTTTTTTTTGGAGCGTAACAAATACAGTGGTCATTAAAATGTGACAGTGTAATATGAATTTTTTTTAAATTTCTCTCATAAGTCAGTAGAGAAGTTTCACTTAAAAAACTTGTGTATCATTGCCTGAGAAAACACACGGCAAGGAGCAAAGTCTAAGTTTGTTAGACTTTATCAACAATGCACAAGTTAACAACGAGATAAGAGGCAATAATAGATTAACCAATTACATAATGACTTAATTAATTAGAATGTTTATCAACAGTTATCTATTAGGTGTAACTTAGCGTTGATATCTAATAATGCAAATGCTTGATTTGAAATTATTTTTAACCAACTCGAAAAGGAAGCTTATGTTAGGCCATTATTTTGCCGAAATAATTTTAATAATGTTTTAGGGTTATGTAGCCAAATGGCAAATTCAGAAAACTTATAGATTTGATTGTAAAAAGTACAAGTGTTTCTAAATAAATTACATCAAGAATGGAATTCCACCAAGCTCCGACGATAAGAAGTATAGAATTTATAGATTTGACATGCTGAATCGTCCTTATGTCACAACCACTCCATTTTCAAACTATTTGTACTACACAGTTAGGACTTATTAGATGTATTCTTAAAAAGGGAGGTAAGCACTATGTATATACACATGTACATGGAATTAAAACCAAACAATTTTGTTTTTCATCAAATCTTCATATATATATATATATATATATGTATATATATATATATCTTTATAGGTATTTTATAGACAGATCTTAAAAACGATATTGAAATTTCTAACTAAAACATTTTTTTCTTACATTCAATCATTTGAGCTTTGGTATAAAACTATAGTAAACTTTTCCAAAGTAGTAAAATGTATTTCCCCCTTAACTTAAATCTAAATTACTACAGGCACTAGACCTCAATGAAAACTTCTAATGATAATTTGTTTGAACAATATTTTGATGGCATTTGACATTCTCAAAAACCGCAAATATAAATTTGTCTTTCATACTAATCCTGTGACAAACTAAGCTATTTTTATTGCTGAACAATGATACTGGTGTTTTGTGATAGCTAGTCAAATATTACTTCGTGTTCTCTATAACATTCTTAATCTATGCATGCTATTATGGAACTCTTTAAGGGCCTGTCAGACCCACACTTAGCCACTTTATTTTAAACATACTCGGGATATATATTATATATAGTCTATTTGTTCATCGATTGCTTGTTTTATGAATTCTGATGGAAAAAAAGGGGTGTTATAAGTTCGACGTGTCTGTGTGTAACAGTCTGTAGCATCTTAAATTTTAATCGATGTAACCAATTTATGCTGGAAGTGCTGCTGATCTGTGGGAATGTGGGGTATCTATGGATAGGTCTAACAAAATGATATTGAGGTTTAATTTATTCCAAGTATAAATATGTCCCCCCCCACTGTAACTTCTAAAATAAGAGAATGATAAAAATCAAGAATACATGTAATGTACATTATCACATATAGATACTATAGCACCAACACTTAAAATAATTGTACGAAATAAATATACCTTGAGAGAAACAAAAGTTATGGCTAATATGAATGTGAATTTCATCCGTAATGATGAACTCATTTTGTAGGTACATGACGTTATGGCGGCAGGAATAGGTAAGGGGGTTATACCAATCCGGGTGAGTCGCTGCGAAACTCTACCACTTAGTCAGATATCACGGTGTTAGTGACGGCAAGCCTATGCTCGCCTTTTACGAGCTGCCTGGCACAGGAAGGCAGATGGTCTATTCTACAAAGGAGCCCGGACCAACACTGTACTTAAACTGTTAAGAGATGGCACTGTGTAGTTTAGAACCTCAAATTTTTATTATCATATTTAATTATGATTCTGCGCAAATTGCAGAATTGCGTACCTAAACTGCGACCACTGCATAGTGTATATAAAACATGAAGTGAATGAACTGAAAGATCCCTTATATTATGATGATTACTGCTACGAAACACTTCATGGGCGAGTCCGACTCGCACTAGGCCGGTTTTTTGTACATATCTAAGAATATGTGTACAAGGTTCCGTGATATTTGGCTAAGTAGTTTTAGCGTTAAAGTGTAACAGACATACGTATATTACATATTATGCTTGGAGTTATTAAAAGTAACAGGATATTTTTTAATGACAAGAACGCGAGTGAATCTAGTTTCTTAAGTAAATCTGTCAAATCGGCTGAACAGTCTTGCAAATAATTTGGCAGTGACGATTAATTGCATATTTACAAACGCACTTAACAAATAACACTCATTTATCGTAGATGGATAATGTAATCAAAAACCTAAGTAAACAATTATTAAATAGGTACCTACCTATTTATTAAGTAGGACTACAAAAAATACAGTTGAATTGACAACCTCCCCCTTTTTTGGAATTGGTTAAAAACGGCTTTAAAAAAAGTTATTTAGAACAACCTAGGGTTAAGGTACATTGTACATCCGTTATCAAAATCGGACTACTCGGTAGGTACTCTGAGTATAAGGCGTGATCTAACATAAAACAAAAAAAAACTATACAATTCGAATTTAGACTCTCCTTCGTTTTACGTGAATATAACAAAAGAATATTAAGGATGCATTTCTAGCGCGCTAAATTTGCCATTTTTTTTAATTTTACTTCTGCCAGTCCTAGTATTTTTTTGGTGGTTGAATATTGAATACTAGGGTTGAAGCATGTAAATCCTACTTGTAGTGGTTGTTGTAGTGTTTTTTTTAGTGAGTTAGTGAGTATACATACAAACTCGTTTTATCGTTTTAATTGTATTGGTTACAGGTGGCGTTTTGCCTATCGAAGGAAATGACATCGAGACAGCCAACTTAAGTGATGTTCGTGAGTACAAGTTTTATTAACTTTGTAATAATTATTTAATAGGTCTTCTAATCATTTAATCACTTAAGGGTCCATGTTTGCTAAAATACGTCAGCAGTATAATGTTTTTTTTTATACAAAGCAATCATGGATATTGGTGACAAAAATACACAAGATTAACATTAATATGCTTTATAAGACTAGTGTTTCCAAAACACGATTCATTTCACTTTGCTCGATAGAAAAAAAATCTAAAAGTTAACGCTATTTTGAAAGCAAAACCCAACTGTCTACTTCAATTAAGAAAATATGAACACCAGATTTAACATAAACATAGTTAAGTACTATACCTAAAAGATAAGTGTTTCAGTTTTTATACTTTTTTTCTAATTACTTTTATGGTGTCAAAAATAGTGATTTGTCGCTTAAGACATTTACTTTAGAGCGCAATATTTCATAGTAATCAAGGAACGGGGGAGTGCGGCGGTTGGCTCTTCTGGCTGACTAAGTATGGGGCCTTAACAGAAAAAATAGTTTAACAATACAAAACGAAATGATCAATCTATAAGTTAGAAACAAAAAATGCACAGCGCGCGTCGGGAAAGGGGTCTAGACGGAAAAAATTCTCACGAAAAGTTGTCTCGACACTTTACTGCAGCAAGCTATTGTAAGCTGTGAGAGAGAAAGAGAACTTCGTTCCATCCGGGCGTCCCTTGACACCTCTCAATTTTTTTACATAATTTGCCAAATTTTACGTAGCTTGCACGGCTCAATGTACTTTCATTGGCTAGATACCCTGTAAGTCACGGCTGCCAGCCGCGTCCGTCATCCGCACCCGATAGTATGTTTCCAATTTAATGCCCGGCAATCAAAGTAAAAAAAAAGGGTCACTTGGCGGATAGAGCGAGTTTAATTCTGAAATTTAGTTTTTAAATTTTGGAACAAATAGTTTGGAATTTACTGCTATTAAGTATGACTCATACCGGGAACTGGCGCTTATCAATTATGTAACATTATTAACATATTTGCGATATTAACTAAATTACGCGTTAACGGACTTTACTATTTCGTCATTTAGTTATAAATAATGATGCCTTTTTATGTTTGTATAATATAAATATTAAATTATACAAACATTAAATAATAATAAAATGATAAACGATTTTGAATTGCATGGGAATTTTTTGAGAGGCGTTACGATGCGTTCAAATGCATACGAAGGCAAAATTCTAAAGACTGAAAATTATCTTTTAATAGCTAGCCAACCCGGCGAACTTTGTATCGCTTGCGATAAATTCCCTGCAATTTTCCCGTTTTTTCTCAACAACCCTCTCCTAAAAATAACCAACAAACCAAAAAAAGAATAAGCGAAAATGCTTCCTCCGTTCAAGCGTGATGAGGTGACCATGCGAAAAGAAGATTCGTTTTTTATATAAAGAAACTATTGCCCGTGACTTCGTCCACAATTTGAAGTGACTTCGTGGTTAGTGATGGGAACGAGATTTTCTCAAAGTGAAAGTTGTCCCAAAAGTTGGCCAGGTCTAAAAGTTTTTTTATTATGATATTGGAAGGCAAACAAGTAGACGGATTTCCTGATGGTAAGCCGGATGGTAATTCCCGCCGCCTAGAGACACCAAAGGTGGTAAAGTTGCGTTGCCAACCTGAGGCCGGGGTGTTAAGCCTCGAGCAAAAGTAAGTTTACCGGCTACCTTACCCTCCGAACCGGAACACGTTATGACGGTATGGCGGTAGGTAAGGCGGTGGTACCAATCCGGGCAAAGTCGTAAAATGTCTTTAATAAAGTAAATTTCGCAAAAATCCGTTTAGTACTTTTTGCGTGAAATGTGAATAGGCAAAGCAACCAAAATTGCAATAAAACCCTCGTTTTAGTACTGTAATCTGTAATTCCAAAATATCAAAAATACACAATGTTAATATGTGTTCAAGTTTTCACTTCTGCTTGCACTCCCGGAGTGCAACCCGTCGTTTTTTCTACGGCAAAGACAGCGAACAATCACGCGTCCCCCCTGATGGATTGGGATAAACGCAGCGTATAGACACTATAGATGTTGTAGTATGTGCTTACCTAGCTGTCTTGAGCCACCCCGGCCTATTGTCCAAGTTTACTCTCATGACCATAACATGGCATTATATAATCATTGTCATTATTTTTTGGGCATTGAATAATTTTATACACATTATTTTATATATTTATACCATAGATGTTGTAGGTGCCTAGCTGTCCTGTGGCCACCCCGGCCTATTGTGCAATTTACTTTCCGGACCGGAACATAACATTGTCAAAATCGTTGTCATTATTTTTTGGACATTGAATAATTTTACACACATTAGATATAAATGTATTTTTTAAATTAACAAATAATAAAGTCGTTATTATTATTTAATTTTAAACATGTTTGAAAGGTTTACAGCTTTTTTATTAAGGTTTCTGAAAACAAACGTGGGAAAAAAATATTGGAGAATACCTGCTAGTGGTATTGTGTTTTGAGCGAAGGAATTTTTCCTTTGGATCGATAAGCTCTTTACGAAAATGTTTGATACCATTTTTTCATTTCGTTTATTGACGTGACAACGTCCTAAATTAGGTTGTGGCTCGGAGTCACTCTTGAAAAATTGTAACGCCCGCTCACGTCTGTTACGACGAGTCACGAGTCATCGTAATCATTATCGTAAATAGGTAACATATTGTTGATAGAACCTCGTCCTTCTTACAGTCGATTAAAAATAGTCAACATTCTTGTCATCTGACCAGTCTATTTCGAAAAATAGAGGTTGGATTTTTGTGACTAGCATATAATCGTTCAGAATCATGAAACTATGGATATTTTACTAGGTGGTAGAGTTTAGCAGCGACTCACCCGGATTGGTACCACCGCCTTACCTATTCCTGCCGCCATAACGTCATGACGTGTTCCGGTTTGGAGGGTAAGGTAGTCGGTAAAATTACTTTTGCTCGAGGCCTAACATCCCGCCCACAGGTTGGCAACGCACCATATTCACCGAATTTCTTACCATCAGGAAATCCGTTTGCTTGTTTGCCTTCCAATGTTTAAGAAAAAATCTTACAAGGTAATAAAACTTAGCACATTTGTTGATACAAAACCAAAAAAAATTACCGAAATTAAGATTCTACGTAGATCCACCCCAGAACTAGCGTTCTTGCACTTTTCCTTGTGGAAGAACAAGTACATACACTTGATTATAAAAATCTTCCGGGCCTGCACCATGACGTCATAGAACATTATTATTTTAATACAGCTTACCGTATTCGTTATATCGCGACGTTTGCATTAAATGGGTTACTCTTGAATCTCGATTCCAGGCAAATTGGAAATTTGAATCGAATAATATGTCATTTAACTTACTCTTGAAACAGTACTTACTAGCGGTTTATTAACATTTCGTTCCAAAAAAAGTCAGTGAATCCGATAAAATAATACATTGTTTATTATTTACTAAATGTCAATAATTCGCTGGTATTGTCTTCAAAAGCAAGAAATACTCAAATCCGGTTCCAATTTCTAATTTGCATGAAATCGAGATTCAAGTGCAACCCTGCTGATATTTTGGCAAGAATAGTGGTAGGCTAAAACTTTTATATTAACACCTGTATTTACGTCTTAATAATAACTGACGCGTGCTAGCCTTTGTCAGTACTGGTTTAAAAATATTACGAACATTTGGTGCTCCGTTTACCGCACTTGGCGCCAGGGAGGCCATTGGCTAACACAATAAAATGGCTGTAAATAAACATTACCGAATGATTTACATTATGGCTCCGATTATGTAATTTATTGCTTTTTTTATTACTTGGCTCTCAATAATGTTGTTTTAGTCTTTTTTCCATGTCCATCTACACATACCGTCTTATTAATAAATTTGGACTGCAGTAGGAGTAAAATTAAGTTGATATTATAATCTGTATCATATTGTAATAAAGACTACAGTACTAAGTTGAACCTTCGAGTACTTTACTAAAGTGCATAAGACAAAGTATGTTAACTCCGTTTGTGGACTGAATAAGGTTCTGTGTTTATAATTATTAAAATATAAAAAATGTGACTGGAATGTTTGAACTAAAATAACGAAACTCCTTCGATGAAATATTTTTTAATTTGTTTTAAAACTAGCAAAATATTTAATAATAATTTTGTAAAACAGTTAAAAGTTTACTCAAGATACTATCTACAAACCGGTGAAAAATTTAACAGATTCTCGAATATTCTTCAAACTACTAAAACATGTCTTTCTACTAGCCTGTCGATGCACTGGCGCCAGTAGCTGGCGCTTGAGTAAAGCGTACAGCTATTAATTTTATCGTGGATGTAAACAGTGTCATGTTCGACGAGTTTGGTCAATGTGCCGAGGAGGCAAGCCCAGCGTCCTTCGATATATTGCGACGCTCGGACCCGTACATCGTGGGACAGACTTACATACGTAACTGTAATTTCCATCGTAGTTTCCATATATCAAAACTTATTTTACAATATTACATAAATATCTCCTCATCAAGTTGCAAATTAGGTAGGGAGAATAGAATGCAGTGCTACGATTCCTATCGAAGCCTCGTTTGTTTATAATCATTACTATTTTCATACTACCTTTGAATCTCTTGATACCACCCTCGGCCAATATTATTTACTCCAGCTGTAATGATAGTGAGCATTCCTGGCTGAACGAAGCACAATTTAAAGTTGTGAAATAAAATGTTTTTTTTGTTTTTTCTGTATTGGATATGTGTGTTAAATGTTGTTAGAAACATATTTCTTAAACATTTTCTACGACATTAGGCACGGTTCCCACTATGCCAGACCGGCAGAACTCCTGGACCCCATTGTACGAAGTGGTTTTAAGATAATAATGATATGAACATTAGATGAAAGTGATTTCATTTTGAAAATGTTACTGATTATACTATAACGTTTTGTGCATTAGCGATTTTGAAATGAAACGAAATGAAAATTTTGAAATTAAAATTATTTATTTGCGGAATGTGTTAAAAGTAACAACTTTTATAACAATAAAGATGTTTAAGAATACAACATATTCTACCACATTGTGGTGTGCAAATATTTAGATAAATTTTATGAAGTTATATATTTCTATAAAAAATGTACATTTAAATCGCAGCACTTATTTACATTTTTAATAAACATTTTATTTATTTACGAACATAAGTTTCATAATTTATTATACATGAATTTAAAGGTAGATTAATTTTTAGTCCTATCTACCGTATACTACCACCGTTTTTAAACCTAGCCAGTCGGGAGAAGAAACGGCGAAACAAGTTTTGGTTTCAATTTATGTAGTTTCTAAGTATTATATTTTTGTACAGTTGAAGCCATCACAAAGGCGGACCCGCAGTTTGAGGTCGGCGTAGGGGCGATGCCACGGCCGCTCATGGCTCCTGCCGGCCACCATCCGTTCGTTCGCATCATCGAAGAACCAGCTAGCAAAGCGCTCAGGTAACTAATGATTGTTGATCAAAGAACACGTTGGTAATTGGAGATGAGTGATGGGGCCTTACGCTCATCCCTTCACATTTAGTGTCCGAATGAAACTGGTTTTTCAGCCGAAACCGAAACCGAACTTTCTGCCATGTCCTCAGTTTCACAAATTTCTATTGAAAGTTAAATCTAGTGTAGGTACTTTTTACCCATATTTTTCATAGTCCTATCGGCAGCCACTAAATTTACTATTTAGTTTTATAGGTAGTAGTAAACATTTAATACAAAAACAATCATTATAGTACGGAAGTACTTAGGCGAGCACTAGTTAGCGGCGAAATTTGCCCAACGACGCATAATAATTCACAAGTAAAAACCGAAACTAGATTTTGTAGCCGAAATGGCCTAAACCGTAACCGAATCTTTCGGTCCGTCACTACTTCACACTATAGATTACCAGAAGGTAATGGCTATGCTTCACACTAACTAACTGTTAAAGGAAGGCGAAGAGGTTCTAAGAGTTGCCACCGAGGGCGATGGACTTACAATAAAAGAAGAATTTCCATTTAGACGTCTCAAGAGTTAACCTCACGTGCACTCTTCTCCCTGACCCCGCCACATGCACGTTATAACTATTACTTACAATATCAAACAAATGTATATAAAAAAATCGAGCTTCAATGCTCGAGTAATATTACATACCTTCTTAGACAGTATTTCAATCCCTAGCCCCATTCAAGAGGTAAACAAGTAAGTTTTTTTTGCTAGTGCCGCGGATATCAAAAATGTGGGTGATGTACCGCTAGTTTGGTATATAGGCTAAGAAATGACGTTGGTAAAATAGTTGAAAATTGTCAGTGTTGGCCTGGTTACTGATCTACTGGCAGTTCTATCTCATGTCACATAAATGATTGAAATTGGCCGTAAAGCAAACACACCACACAAATCAAAAAATAATCATTAAGCGCAGTAAAATTGAAAAAACCGACTCCAACTATTTCATTAGCTGGTACCACGTTGTGATTAAATGATTGTTTTTACGAAATATACCAAATAATTGAAATAATTGCGAGATGGCCCCACATAAAATTTATTAGCATCCTACTAGTAGTTTTGAGCTAACCTATTTTTCCTATTATTATTATTAATGCGAAAGTTTGAATGAATGAATGAACTCTTTATTGTGCACAATTAAACTTATTACAAAATGTTAAACACACAAAAACTATAACATAATATTAAAATATTTATGATAACAGTCAGGAGAAAACCAAAAATAGTATAAATGTAAAACTAACTTAAACAAGATACACCATTACAAATTAAGACGTAAGAATATTACATAATTTAAATGGAAGTAAATACCACATCAATTATCACAAGCAAAACTTTGGCTTTTCAAATAATGTACTTTTGCTAAAGTTTTAAAAGTAGTCAAAGTTTGTGCAAGTCCTATATTAGTTGGCAAACTATTCCATAACTTAACAGCCTTCACAGAAAAAGAGCGCCCATAGAAATTTGTGTGATGTTGAGGAATACGCAAACACAGATTTTGTATATTTGTTACTTCTTCACGCAAAAACTGCTCAACCGATTTTCATGAAATTTGGCACACACATAGAGGGTAACTTGTTATAATATATAGGATATTTATCCCGAAAAAACCCGCTAACATCTAGTACTAAATACACAGTTTTGTAAACGCCGTCGTCAACATAAAATAAAAATGTTTTCGAAAACCTCGGAATCATGACATGATAAAAAATAATCGTCAAAATCAGTTTATTATGAGCAGAGTGATTGCGTAACAAACATACAAAAGAAAACATAACAAACATTGAAAACCTCTTCCATTTTTCCACTTTTTGAAGACTAGCTCCCAGTATATGAGAGCTTGTCCCTGCGCTGTAAATTGTTTTTTTTTTTTTTTGGAATGACTATTGCGTTGCCAACCTCGCGGTTTTTACAACTTCACCGGGCTTTGTGGGCCGAGCAGAGTGCTCAGCCCGAGACATCATTATTTAGATGGATTGGACTGTTCCCTACAACGCCAGCAACAAGGGCTGTCTCCCGGGAGACCGTACCTCGACTTGGTGCTGCGTTCTGGTTACTGGGTGGACTAGGTGGAGGAATAGTGGCGGCTCGTCGCTCGGCGTTAGGCGCCGGGCGCAAGAGAGGTCTTCGTCGCCGAGACCGGAGGCGACGGTGTAGTGTAGTGTTCTGTGAATTTGTGTTCCGATTGGGATTGGGAGGGAGGTTCGCGTTCGCCACGGTTATTGGATCCGGTGGATCCGATAACACGTGACGGGGTCTCCTAAGTTTGGCGGGCGCGTTCGCGACCGGTGTATAGTCACACGCGGGTGCTAATACCGGGTTGGACGTAAATTGTTGAAATATTGAAGATGTAGGTGTATATTTAATCGCTCTTTGTTGATGGATGAAGACAAGAGATCAGTCGATTCTCAGATAGCTAGCCAGCTATATTCTTATGTTAATGTTAATAATTAGAAGGCTCTATATCGCGTGACAAAGTAAAAGATATTTTATAACAGGAAAAACTCGCTTTGGCATTCAATAAGTACATGCAATAGTTTTTATGTGAGTTTTTTCAATGGGTTCACTTCCTCAGTTTTACTCTGGGTGCATAGTGTTTGTAGTGGGTTTGTTTCTTTATACAAACGACTTCCAAAAAAAGATGATCTTAACTTAATAGTACACTTTTTTACCCAGCATTAATTAAGTTTGTTACCTCAGACTTTTTTACAGAATGGACCAATTTTTTGAATTTGAAGAATGGTTTTGATAAATTTTTGTCTGATCACTTTAATTTTTATCTAATTTTATAAGTGACTAGCTGTTGCCTGCAGATTCGCCTGCTTCACAGGAACCCGATGTGCGATCGGGATTCAAAAAAGCCTGTATGTTAATTCAGGCCTCAATCTATCTGTGTTCCAAATTTCAAACAAATAGTAACAAATATCCATACATACATACTCTCAAACTTTCGCATCACTACATAGGTACCTACATAGTATAAAACAAAGTCGCTTCCTCTGTCCCTATGTCCCTTTGAATGTTTTATTCTTTAAAATTACGCAACGGATTTTGATGCGGTCTTTTTAATAGATAAAGTGATTGAAGAGGAAGGTTTATATGTATATTTCATAACCGTGCGAAGCCGGGGCGGGCCACTTATTTATAATATTACTAGAATTTCTTAACCAACTTCGAATATTTACTCATACGTAGGAGGCTGAAGATTGACATTGGCTACTTTTTATCCCGATATTTAACTGAGTTTCTGCATTAGAGCTATCTATTTTTATTACGCGGATAGCACTTAGAATTTATACTTATACATATTTGTTTGTGTGCGCCAAATGCATGGTAGTATGTGTAATGTTTTAATTTTTTATTTTATTGCAATTTATAAGCATTGTTATTGAAAAATGTTAGCTTTCTGCACTTCTCCTACACATAAATTACAAGTGTGCGAAATTTCATACTCCTCCGTCTGCGCAATATTCGTAAAAAGAGTTCCAAAGTTTTTGCTTCACGTATTAATAATATGTTGATGCGCTTAAGTACCACCTTTAAGGTCTTTTATTGACATAAGAATAAACTGATACCGTGCCTTAAATAATAGATATGTTTGGATCACCTTTGGTGTCTCTGGGCGGCCTGAATTTCTTACCATTAGGAAATCCTTCTGCTTCTTTGCCTTCCAATATCATTAAAAAAAATCAAAAATGAAAAAATACTATTTTCTGAATATGTTTAGTTAAGGTCAGGATATTTTAAATTACTTATTTTTGATTTTGTTTCTATTTGTATTTTTGAATTGTAAACCATCAAATATGCTTTGTTTTGTTCTCAGAAAAATGTAAAATGTAGTTTGATAAGCGTTTCAGATTAATTAACGATTCAAAAAACGATTATTGTAACTTCATTCGATTTTAAAGTATTTAATATTTGTTTAAGTTTTTAGTATTAAAACCAATGTGTTTATAATAATTTTTCAGTTTTTGTTTGAAATTTGTAAAACTCAAAGATACAAAAAAACAAAAAAATAAACAATGACGTTTTGAAGAAAGTTCAATGGCTACTTTTTTAAACGTTTTTATTTTTATTTTGTTCAATACCACATTACTACATTGTATAAAACAGAGTTGCTAACCGCTGTCGGTTTCTATGTATACTTAGATCTTTATTTGCTTAGACAAGTACGCAACGGATTTTGATGTGGTTTTTATATCTGTTACATTTGTATTTATACCTAGAAACCTAGAGTGATTCGAGAGGAAGGTTTATATATCAATAATAAAGTCTAAGTACACAAAAATTAAGCATTTCGTCGTTTTCCTTTGGATTTCATTATAAGATCTAAACTTGGTTGCAATGGGACCATCTCATAAGTATGCTCTTTCAAATAAGAAAGAATTTTTAAAATCGGTTTAGAAATGACGGAGAAATCTATTAATATACATAAAAAATGGTTGAACATGTAACCTCCTTTTCCAAAGTCGGTTTAAAAATTCACAATGTTTTGAGTTGAATCGTCCTTTTTTCTTTTATTCACTTATTACCACATAATATAAAATAAAGTCACTTCCTCTGTCTTTATTTCCCTTTGTATGCTTAATTTAAAAATACGCAACGGATTTGATGCGGTTATTTTAACAGATAAATACGTGATTGAAGAGGAAGGTTTATACCTATGTATATGCGAAGCTGGGGCGGGCCGCTACTAGTTGTAAATATAGAGTCGATTTTTTTGCACTTTTACTGCGCTATTAGGGTCGGCAACCGAACCCGGATTCGTTCTCACCGGATAATACGCAACACCAGTGCTTATAGCTTATATCACAGTTTGCCAGTATTTATTATTATGTAATATATCTAGTTTACATCTGGTGTAGGCATGCGAATCTATATTTAGATATGTGTTGCAAAGCGTATATTTTAATATTAATTATTCCAAAGACGTGCGTCGGTTCTCGTTACCGTTATTAATTAATTAGCTTCAGTCATTAATTTCATTACTGACTCGTGGCCTTTGTGTGGCTGCCATTAATACTCTGATACTGTAGGTATAGTTATACCGTAACTATATGGTGTTCGAGGACTTTTAAAAAAAATGTTTAAATAGGTGTTTTTTCAAGCAGTGCACATGCTAAAACTTTACACATCTTATACATTAAATTCTCGTGTCACAAAGTTCGTCCCCATACTCCTCTTAAACGGCTTGACTGATTTTCATAAAATTTTGTGAGCATATTGAGTAGGTCTGAGAATCGGCCAACATCGTTTTTTTGTAACCCTATGTGATGATGGTGAATCTTTTTCATACCCCTTAGTGATAAGGGTGACTCACCCCATATTTTTCATAGCAAAACAACGTCTGCCGGGTAAGCTAGTTATAATATAAATACATTATTATCTTTATTGCTTGCACATTCGCCTCTGTGGTCTAGCGGTCCAGGCGTTGAACTTCATGAGGTCCCGGATTCGATTTCCCTAGTATCTTCGGCTAATCGTGGGTGCCCTGGTTATGTCTCTGCCTACCTCTTCAGGGATATGGGCGTGAAATAACTTACTTATTGCTTGCAAAATAGGCATAATATCCTGGCCACATTTCTAAGAATAACTGAATGGAGAAAATAGGGAAAACGAGCTAATAAGACTATACTTTCAGGAATTATGTATAAATGCGGGTGAAATCTCTGTTCACAACTAGTAGTCTCTGTTCACAAATGTGGTCTAGCAGTTCATTTGTTGGACTTGATGGCCTGGGTTCGAATCCCGGGTCGGGCAACAAAAAGAAAATTGGGTTTTTTCAATTTTATAATAAAAAAAAAGTTGCTCGGGATTGGATATGGGCCCGGTCTTAGTGTCTTCGGCTAGTCGTGGGTGCTCTGGTTGTGCCTCTGCCTACCACTTCGGGGATATGGGCGTAAATATACTTCCTTTTTAGTAATAAAGAGATCTATTGGTACAAATTTATATGTAACTTATTTACCTAAACTAGTGGTCGCCCATTGGTCGAAATTCGATCATAATAAATTTTTATTATAAGTTATTTAATATAAATTATTTTTGGTAAAAACGCCATCTTCATTTATCAAGACCAACTAGTTTGTTTCCAAACTTTATGATCATAGTTTGTGCGCCATCTGTGATCTTTGTAATGTTTTATTTTTTAATTTTGTGCACTTTATAAGCATTATTATTGAAAAATATTAGCATTCTTCTTCTACACATAAACTATAAATGTGCCAAATTTTATTAAAAAGGAGTCCAAAGTTTTTGCTTCACGTATTAATACTATAATACTACATACCTACGGGGCGAAAATTGGCTTTTTAAGGTTGATTTTAAAGATTTTTTATACAATAGGTTGTAAAAAACGTATCATCAAAAATATTAAGAAAACAAAAAAAAAATATCTGTTTTTTTTATTTAAAAGGTTTCGGTACGAATGCGAAGGACGATCAGCGGGTTCGATTCCCGGTGTAAACAGCACACAAGAGCGGAAGACTTACCCCACCATAGAAATATGTGGTCATAGAGGACCCGCCATTGTCGTTGTATCCTGTGTCACAAAGGATGAACCATTCAAGTAAGTATTAGTGTTTTTTTAAATAAATAAATAAATGTCCCAGGACAAGTTACACGAATTGAATCTAACCCCAAAGTAAGCAAATAATATGCTTGTGTTATGGGTATTAGTCAACGATACTAATACATAGAAATACTTATATAGATACCAGCATAAATTTAATGAACACCCAGACCCGGAAATGCAGACATTTAAATGTTCATCACACAAATGCCTGCCCCCGTCGGGACTTAGTAGTTAGGCGTATACGCTAGCCACTCGACCAACGAGGCGGTTAAGTTAAGTTAGGTTTGTTAATTTACGTGTTGGTCCGGGGCTCCTTTGCAGAGTGGACCATCTGCCTTCCTGCCAGATAGCTTCTAAAAGGCGAGCATATGCTTACTGTCATTAACACCGACATTGACTAGGTGGTAAAGTTTCGTAGCGGTTCCCCGGATCGCTATCATCAATTTGCCTATTCCTGCTGCCACAGTATCAGTGCTAGCCGTTGAAGTGTTCCG
>NJDD01003345.1:175171-203689 GCA_002245505.1 Calephelis nemesis | reverse complement strand
TTTACTTTTTCCCATACAAACTGAACGGGTGGAACGAAGTTCTCCGGGACAGCTAGTCCTTATTATAATTTAAAAGACGTGTATCTTTTGTTTTCACTTAAAACAGTTGAAATTATTTTAATGAAATTTTGTATATAGTTAGATTGTAGTTAGTTATAATCACGGGGTATACAACAGGTAGTATGGTATAAATAAATATCCTTGGACAAGTCATACAAATTGAATCTAACCCCAAAGTAAGCAAAATATATGCTTGTGTCAAGGGTGTTAGTCAACGATACTATTGCATAGAAATACTTATATATCTATCAAAATAAATTTAATAAACACCGAGACCCAGAAATGGAGACATCTAAATGTTCATCGCACAAATGCCTGTCCTGGAATCGAACCTGATCCTCACGGTTGATTGATGTAGTTAGGTTATAACGTTGCCCGAAATTGTCTGTTTATCTATAAGCCTGCCCCCTCGTACATTCTAGGATTACAAGAGATAATTAAGAAGAGATATACCTTCGCCTAATCATGGGTGCACTGGTTGTACCTTTGTCTTAACTTCAGTGATACGGACGTGAAAAATATTTAGTACCTATGCTATAAGTGTTACCTGTCCACAGACCACACCCACACAACCTAGTAGGTCGCGACCGCTGCGACAAGGGCGTGTGCACCGTGAAGACGGTGATCAACGACGACCAGCAGCAGGTCACCTTCAGCAACCTCGGCATCCAGTGCGTCAAGCGGAAAGATATCGCAGAGGCGCTGCGCACCCGAGAAAACCTCAGGGTCGACCCTTTCAAGAGTAAGTGGAGTATTTATACTTCCTAACTGTTATCAGCTTAAAGCTTTACCCACGTATTTATGTATTAAAAAAAATATTATTTATGTAATAAGACAGCTAATATGGTCGCTGTTCTCCTAATGGTCGCTGTTTTATTATTTTATTGAATGCATTTTGTGAGCATTATTCAATAATAATATTAAAATATTAGCGTTCTGCATTTCTCTTATACATAAACTTTAAGCGTGTCAAATTTCATACTCCTTCATCCGCGCAATTTTCGTAAAAAATGTTCTAAATTTTTTGCTTTACGTATTAATGTTATGATATTACTAGCTGCGCCCCGCGGTTTCACCCGCGTAAGTCCCAATCCCGCGGGAACTCCGGGATAAAAAGTAGCCTATATGTTATTCTGGGTCTTCAGCTACCTACATACCAAATTTCATCGTAATCGGCTTTGTAGTTTTTGCGTGAAAGAGTAAAAAACATCCATACATCCATATATACAAACTTTCGCATTTATAATATTAATAGGAAGAACGTTATTTTTGTTCATATTAATTACAAGATTGATTAATAATTAAAACAAACAATTTAGAAATATAAATAAATTTAACCCTATCAATCGTTAACACCACCGTTTCTAAACTTAACCAACCAGAGGAAGAAAAGGCAAAATAAATTCCTTCCTTCCTTGTAGCTTATGACTCAATTAACCTATGCTCGTCTATTTCGATCTGTCTGGCAGGGAGACAAATGGTCTAACCTACACCTGGGACCTGGACCAACAATGGGGAAACGGTTTTTAAGGTCTTGTTCTCCCTCATAGTAATTTTGGGAATAATTGTCGGATAAATTGTAGAGAACACCCTCAAACAGACGAAATTATCTCATGGGGACAAATATTCTCGGTATGGACACTTTCAAATTAGTAAACATAGACTAATGTAGGAATAAAATTAAGTTGACATTATAGTCTGTATCACATCGTAATAGTGATTATAATACCAGGTTGAACCTTGGAGTACTTTAATCCATGTTTATTAATAAGACGGCAGAGATATTGCTAAACACATTTTCAAGCTTATCTCTTGCGTTCCCCGACTATTCTATTTACCCAACGGCATCATGACAAAGTTCAGACGTCATGAATATATAAATAAAAATACGTTGCGAGAAACGTAAGCTATGGCCATTCCAAAATGTGAATTTCAACTGTAATGATGAACTCATTTGGTGGGTACTCAGAATTGTGTATCTATAGGACATAACTACCCGCGTTAACGGGTTAGAAAGGAATTAAAAATTTCGCCACGGGACTTGAATCCTCAGTAGCTGAATTGGTTAGAGCATTCGTCGGCTTGAGACGAAAGGTGGAAGGTTCAAATCCTGTCTGGGGCGAAATTTTTTCTTTCTTTAAAATTTATAGAATGATTATATATAACTTGATAGATAATCAGGTAAGTAAGTCTTCCAAAGGCGATAAGACTATTCAAAACGTAAACATCAGTAATTTGCTTTGATGTGATTATTTTATTAATCTTAATCAACATTTGCCCATTTCTGTGGTGATGGGTATTAACTATATCAACTATACATCTATACTCATACGTACATACAAATAAAATTGGAGTGTCTGTTTGTAATTTTAAAATAATTGCGTTTTACTAAATGAATATGTATATATACACGTACGTACGTACACATATACCAAAACAGGCGGCCCGGTATGACCGTATGAATGACATAACACAACAAAACAAAAAAAACACCTGAAAAAAGTTTCAATATGACAGCACACCCCCCATTAAATGATCTGCCATTTGTTGAATTACTTTATTACAACAAATGTGATAAATGAAGAATCGCTCGACCGATTTTATGCAAACTTCACATAAACTATCTACTAAATAGTCCGAACAAAGCCTAAACATTTGGTTTGGATAAGTAAGTCCGTTCTTGAGTTATAAAATTACGACGAAAAGTGGCATTGACTTTTATTATATAACTAGCTGACCCAGCAAACATCGTATCGCTTGACATTAATGCTTCGACAGTAGCGCAGTCTGTCGGATCCGATGTGAAACATTCCAAAATCAACAACGATTTATTATTAAAAAATTAATTAAAAAAAACATTTTCCAGGAGACCAAATTGTGAATCTAAACCATTCTCGAATTCCCTTGAACACGCACAAAAACTTTCATCAACATCGGTCCAGCCGTCTAGATGGAGTTCAGTGACATACACACTCACAGAAGTTAATTATATATATAAAGATATATAGATGACACGTTAATACAATTTTTGTCTGCCTGTCCTTTAAGAAAAAAGCATACCTACTCATCCCTTAAAGGTCGGCAACGTATCTGTGATGTTTTGCGGATGTACGTCGACGGTGGTGTTCACTATCCATCAGTTGACCCTCTTGCTCATTTATCTCCTCTTATATATTCTGTTTATCTCTGAAACGGCTGAAGCGATGATGGGGCTTTTACCTGGCAGGTAGCTGATGTAACAAGGACTAACTTAAGTTCATTTTATTTATCACCTTTTTTATTTTTGATTATTTCCACGCGGACGAAGTCTCGGGCAGAACTAGTAACCAATATTTGCACATTATGGCGGTAGGTATTATGTTAAATGTTTCATAAGAACTTTAACAACACTCATATTCAAACATTTACGTAACACGCTCTCCGTTATATCCTCAAGATGTTAAGCGTGATTCACACGTATCACAACCACACCACGTGGTCGGGACAATGTTGTGTGTATTCAAAATGTGCTTCAGAATTCACATACCCTGAAGGTGCTACGTCTGTTACTACATCTACGTACTTTCTATGAAAAATGAAATAGGCTTCAGATGTCCGCATTTAGTTAAAAAAAGTATCTTCACGCCTAAATCCCCGAAAATGTAGGCAGAGGCACAACCAAGGCACCCACGACTAGCTGAAGACACTAAGTCCCGTAATGTACGTGCCCGGATGGCAAGCCTCTCGCCAACCGGCCACATATCCAATCCCGAGTAACGTTTTTTTTATAAGAAAATTGTAAAAACCCTATTCTCTTTTTGTTGCCCGACCCGGGACCTCATGCAGTCAAGTCCAACAACTGAACCACAGACCACAGAGGCGATTATTGTATGTATTAGTTGATTGTAGAAATAAATAAGTACATTGATGTTTTGTCGGTACCAAAACGCCGCTGCACAAAAGTACAGTAACACTATTCACATATTGTAACCACAACTTGACCACTTTTTGTCACTGCGACGTGGTTTGATCATAATTCGTGTGAAACGAAACTCGGACATTTCTAATATGTATATCATCTATAGATAAAAAGTGTGTAATCATTATAATCAGGAAACCCGTTTCCTTGTTTAGCTTTTAAATCTAAATAAATAAGCCATTATTTAAATCAAAACCCAAATGCATCAACTTGAAGTCAAAGGCCTTTTAATTGTTATAAATCCTAAACTACAAAATATAAAAAAAACAAATGAGTATTCAATTTGCCACATGACATAGTTGACTTTATTTTTTCTTTTTTACAAAATGGCGCCTGTGGGCCGCCATTTTTAATTTTGATTACCTTTTTGTTGTTAACATGGTAAGATTAAAAAGAATCAATTGACGTATATTCATTAAATCGAGCAACATACGAACAAAAATAAAAATGTCACCTTTTTTGCATTGTGCAGAGAGGTAAATGTTTATGCAAATAGACTGCTCACACAGTATTTACATAATGTTTTATTTTATACTAGCTGTTACCCGCGGCTTCGCCCGCGTAGTCTACTAATTTGATATTTAGCTCTCCAACACTGCTCGTTAAAATTTTAAGATAAAATGTAGCCTATATCGCTATCCAAAGTTTCATCTTTTTCTTTGTAAATATTAAAATCAATTCACCAATTTTGCCGTCAAAACTGATCATACGCTGTCTCTTTTCTAATTTTACTTCAGATAAATAGTAGGAATACGTTATTGTGTTTACAGTTTTATCTGCACTTCGGCAAATCTTGTGAAATTAAACTGTATAGCAAGTTATGGAAACCTCTAACAGATTTTTTTTTTCGAAATTTTAGAAATATACATATCGTCTCTGAGGTCTAACCGTCCGTCTTCGGAATTACTTCTTAAGATCTTGGGTTCTATTTTCGGTTCGGGCAACAAAAAAAAACAAATAAAAATTTACTGTTTACTTTTAAAGGTTGTTTTTACTTTACGCAAAGAGGTTTACTGGTTTAAGCGTGAAAGCGTAACAGACAGACAGACAGAGTTACTTTCGCATTTATAATATTAGTAGGAAAGTAGGGATTTTCAACCAATTTTGCTACTATATATATATCATATTTTTTATCGTGTTTTTCGTTAATGATAAACTGATGTACGTGGTTCATTGGTATGGACTTATGGTAAAAATTACTGTTAAATATTTTTCCTACGCAAATTGTGCCACCCCCGATCACCCTCATAGGGGTTGATTTTCAAAAAATGCTTAGATATGTATCTCATAATTTGTATTGCAGAGCATTATTTCAGTGTCACTCAAAATATTTTAATAGAATTAAATTTCCCATACAAACTTAGATACCCCCTTTAACCCCCAATGGGGGTAAATTTCGAAAAATCCTGAAATAAGTGTTTCATCATTTGTACTAAAAAGCATTAATTCAAAGTTTCATGCAAAATTAATGTGCAATAAAAATATTTTTCTCATACATACTTTGCCACCCCTTTTAACCCATTTGGGGGTTGAATTTCCAAAAAATAATATGCCTAGGTCCTTCTCATGAATGCAAACTATCTACATACCAAATTTCAGCAAAATGGGTTTGTTGGTTTAGGCGTGAAAAGGTAACAGACAGACAGACAGACAGAGTTACTTTCGCATTTATAATATTAGTGTGGATTATTAAATTACGAACGTAAATACAATATAGATAAAAAATGTCGCGCTGAAAAGCACGTTTTTATTAAGTTTGTTATTTTCTTAGGGAGCTCCGATAAATGCGTGCGATCGCTGTAAAATACAATCCTATGAAAAAAGCGCGTGCTTCGTCGCGCACGCACCGCGGTCAGCCGGTACCGCCACAACCGCGATGTCCCTATATTTTAAACCTGTAATATCTCCGAAACTATTCGTTTAATTTACATACTATAAAGGGCTTTAATGTTCTATATTAAATGTAAAACTTATTTAAGATACTTAATTAGATAAGGAGTAATGCTGTATTGCTTTAAATCGCTTCGTAAAAAAGCCATTATTTTTCGTAAAAAGTAAAGGATAAAAATTGGTTGTAAGTTATCTCTAAGAGATAAACATATACCATCGCGAACTTTTTTGTAGACCTTTTTAAGGTTAACAATACTTAGTACATTATTCTGATCTATCTCGTAGAGTTTAGCCAGCGTTTGCAATGCAAGCTCAAAAAATATGTTTAATTACGACTTCGCATTAGAAATCTTGAAATTATCAGTGGTTCTCTAATATATGAAGCGTGTTATTTATACATATAAACCTTCCTCTTGAATTACTCTATCTATTGAAAAAAACCTCATCAAAATCCGTTGCGTAGTTTTAAAGATATAAGCATACATACATACAGACAGACGCGGAAAGCGACTTTGCTTTATACTATGCATAGATACAGTTTAGACTGAGTCACACTCACAAGACGACTTCCAGCTTAAGCGAGTTACACTGGGTCCACTTATTAATGGCAACTTTTCATTCTAAATATCAGAGTTCATTAAACTTCTCTATTATAATTAATCGCTTATGCAAATCGCTTTGCGTAAATTTAAAAAATGTTTTTGGAGGACGAAATGCTTGCAATTCATTACTCCTCCAACATTTTTTTTGCTTATTTTCTAGAGGCCAATATTGATAACCTATGTAAGATAAGAGATCGAGCTATTTTAGATCTGTTGCCAGGTAATCGTTGTTACTTTTCAGTAATTAACAAATATATATTAGTAACTAAACGCTAGAAGGCCTATCTTTATTATCCCCCGAGCAAAATAGGGATGTTATAAGTTTGACGTGTCTGTCTGTCTGTGGCATCGTAACTCCCGAGCGGATGCAGTGATTTCAATTTAGTTTTTTTTGTATTAAAAGTAATGTATGTGCGAGTGTTCTTAGACACGCTTGATGAAAATCAGTTGAGCCGTTTAAAAGTTGTGGGGGGTAAAATTGGGGAAATTAACAGAATTTTTTAATTTTTAAAAGGTCCTTATTCGTCCTTATTCTCAATCTCTTTAAGAATATGAATTGACAAGACACGTAATCTTCGTATTGAAATTGGCTACTAAAAATATCTCCACGCCCATATCCCCGAAGAGGTAGGCAGAGGCACAACCAGGGCACCCACGACTAACAGAAGTGGAAACGACTTTCCACGACAAGTGGAAAACCTATCGCCTAATCCCGTGCAACATTTTTTTATTAGAAAATTGCAAAAAAACACATTTTTTTTGTTGCTCGGCCACATATCCAATCCCGAGTAACGTTTTTTTTATAAGAAAATTGTAAAAACCCTATTCTCTTTTTGTTGCCCGACCCGGGACTTCATGAAGTCAAGTTCAATACCTGGACCGCTAGACCACAGAGGCTATCGTGACACGCTTATGTTTTAGATAAAAAATAATTACACCCACGTTCCAGAGCCACTAATACAGTATGTTAATCACACTAACTCCTGTATTTGTTTGGAATCGAGAGTCCAAAGAGTGTGGTTAGGCGTGAACGCTAACATCTCGCTTGGAAATAATTGGACAAAAAGCTAGCTGTCACAGATAATTTATCAACTAAAAATAGAAGATTAGGCTGATCCCGTCATCGCAACCGCTAAAGTACGTCATGTTGGTATAGAAAGATGAGCGAGCGCCCCGTAAATCCGACATCGCGGAGTTTTACAGCTCGTAAAACGGTCATTGTTTATCTGTTTCAACTCACTACGGCTCATTGTTTATGTATCGCTCAATGGCCGTGAGATTGGTAGCACTTTTATCGCCCGATTTTAAATGTACCACAGACCGTTGGTAACCACAGATACAATAACCTATAAAACCTCTAACGTGGACGTATACTGCTTGCTAGTATTTTAAAAAAATTAGCACCTTATTACACCACCTTTGCTGCATTATAAATCGCAGCAAAAAATAAAGTAAAGTTTTTTCACGCCCATATCCCCGAGAAGGTAGGCAGAGCCACAACTAGGGCACCCACGACTAATCAAAGACACTAAGTCCCACAATGTGATAGGTGGCAAGCCCATCCCCAACCGGGGACATGTCCAATCCCAGGAAACGCTATTTTTATTAGAAAATTGAGAATGTACATTTTCAAACTTTTTGTTGCCCGACACGAGAATCTAATCTCCCATTTTTGGACTGGACGTCATATTATTTAAACGCACTGGTACCTATAACTGCAGAAATTGATTTCGATTTCATTTCAATATTTAATCCTAGAATAATAATTAATAAATTAAGCCTTCTTTATTTATTGAATTCTATGCAACTTACATTTTTTTATAATATAACATGATCAAATTAAATGTATTTCTTGAAATCTTCAAAAACAAAAACAACAATTAAAGACAATTGAAAGTAAAAATTTGTTAGAATAGATTTTGTTCTTAAATTAAAGTACATTTTATAATCAAAATAAGATACAAATATGAAATCTTTTTTTATACATTTTTATTCAAATGTACTTACATAATTAATAATTATTAGAGACCTCTCCTTAGAGTAAATACCTCTTCCATTTTTCTCCATATTATATTTCTGTCGCTTACTTTTTCAGTCGCATTTTTTTATAATTTTATAATTAGGCCGGTCTGTCTCTTATTCTTTTGCCAACAAGTCCTTACCATTATGTCGTACAAGTACACAACAATTTCCTCGATTTCTCTGGGATTCCATCACCAGATCCAGACATTGTAATGACACACGAATACATCACTATATTGGGGCCTGTAAGGCCAGAACTTAAAATAGATATAAAAAAGACATTGGAATATAAAATCAAACAAATCTTAATATATCTAAATCTTCTGTCACGATGTTTGTCCGCGATGGACTCCTAAACTACTTAACTGATTTCAATGAAATTTGCACAACGTGTGCATTTTGATCCAACTTGAGATATAGGACAGCTTACGTCTCAATTTTATGATAAAAAAAATTACCGTCCGAGCGAAGCCGGAACAGGCAGCTAGTTATATTATAGTGATAAGTAGTAGTGATAGACATTTAGGTGTTTATATTTGCCTGTCTGGGTGTTTATTAAATTTATTTCAGTATATGTTTAAGTATTTCTGTGTATTAGTATCGTTGACTAACATCCATAACACAGGCATGTAATTTGTTGACTTTAGGACTAGATTAAATTTGTGTTATTTAACTAGTACCTACTAGCGGTATAAAATATACATATAAACCCTCCTCTTCAATCACTTTATCTATTAAAAAAATTCGCGTCAAAATCCGTTGCGTAGTTTGAAAGATACATACAAAGGGACATAGGGACAGAGGAAGCGACTTTGTTTATACTATGAAGTGATTCAACCGCTTCTTGTAGAAGGTCTCTGTAGTAGAATAGACCATTTGCTTCTTCATGCTGGTAAGAGTCGCGCATAGGTTAAATGGTTGCGAAGTGTTATGCAGCTACTTGCCAGGGTAGGGATCCATTTTCCACCGCTCCACCTATACCTGCCCCTATAATGACACTCATGTTCCGGTCAGGACTTACGAGGGAAGTTTAGACGTTAGACTTTCATAATAGGCCTAACTTTCCCGCTACGGAATAGCGACGCACCTATAACATCTATGTCCTTAGGCCTCGGTTGTCTCTTATCATCGAAAAGCCATATGCTTATTTCCTTGTCACAATAATTATAGCTCAGTATAGCTGCAAAAAACCCGACTCATTTCGTTTCCAAGTCACGATATGATAATTTCTCTTTTTCGAAAGGCAGGTCATGACTCCAAGGTAGTTCTAAATATATTTACCGATATACGTATTGTGCTTCTTGAGCTATAGTCAATGATGTCGAAATACAAGAAAATGTATGGATTATTAGATACTAGCTCTAGCCCGTGTGGTTAATGGTCCCGCAGAACCATTTTTTGGGATAAAAACTATCCGATGTGTTAATCCAAGTTACCCTCTATGTGTGTGCCGAATTTCATGAAAATTGGTTCAGCAGTTTTTACGTGAAAGAGTAACAAACAAACATACAAACTTTCGCATTTTTAATATTAATAGGATTTATAATATTAATAGAATATCTCACGAACCACATGTCGGATCTTGATAAAACTTAATTGGGACCACTTCAGAATCATAGCCTACCGTCCAAAAAAGGTACCACCAAAATCTGTTCGTTATTTGTCAAATATGAGCGTAACAATCATACAAATAATTAATCGCAGTAAAATTGCGAAAACAACCTCCCAACTATTTCCTCAGGAACCACGTCGCGATTTAATAATTTGTTTTTTTCGAAATAAAAAAAAAAGTATCTTCACGCCCATATCCCCGAAGAGGTAGGCAGAGGCACAACCAAGGCACCCACGACTAGCCGAAGACACTAAGTCCCACAATGTGATAGGTGGCAAGCCTATCACCATCCGGGCACATTTCCAATCCCGACCAACATTTTGTAATTAGAATATTAGAAAAATCCAATTTTCTTTTTGTTGGCCGACCCGGGATTCGAACCCGGGACCTCATGCAGTCAAGTCCAACACCCGGACCGCTAGACTACAGAGGCGACAAATATAAATAATTACACATATAAATAACAAATATAAATTTTTCGAAATATAGCAAATTATTCCCAAATTTTACTATCCGTATCCGTATTTGCTACAATAACGCCCATATACCCGAAGAATAGGCAGAAGCACAACCAGGGCACCCACGACTAGCCGAAGACACTGAGTCCCTCAATGTGATAGGTGGCAAGCCTATCGCCAACCGGGCACATATCCATTCTCAGGCAACTTTATTTTTATTAGAAAATTGAAAATACACATTTTCTATTTTTTTGTTGCCCAACGCGAGAAACGAACCGGGACCTCAAAAATTCAAGTCCGATGCCAGACCGCTGGACGCCTAGTCTGTAGACTAGGCGATTAATATACCTAGTCTTGCCATAAATATTGTAATAAAGAAAAAAAATATTTTTTTAACTGCAAATAACATATATTACTTTTACAGTGTGTTAGTTTAATACATAAATATACAACAATTAAAAATATAAAAAGCTTATTCGAAGTGGTCTCCATTGGCTGCAATACAGTCCTTTAAACGTTGAGGCCAGTTATCAATAGAAGCACGCACTCTTTCCATGGGAAAATTCTTCACTGCCAATCGTATAGATTGTTTTAGGGACTCCAAATTATCATGGCGTTTAGAGCAAGCTGTACTCTCTAAAACTGACCATAAATCATAATCCAGCGGATTAAGATCGGGACTAGACGACGGCCAGTCTTCAGCTCTGATGAAGTCCGAAACGTTCGCTTCCAACCAAGACTGCGTGGACCGAGCTTTATGACCCGGCGCCGAGTCTTGCTGGAAGGACCATACTTGGTTATTGAACATGGTGATGTTAAGGGGCTTAACTACCTTCTCAAGAATGGTATCTTGATACACTTGTGCCGATGTTTTGATACCTTTTTCACAAAAATATGGCTCAGTCACTCCTTCATAGCTAACACCCCACCAAACCATCACTGAAGTTGGATAATGTCCACGTTGCACTCTGTCGACTAATTGGGAAGCTTCCTTAGAGCTTTGAGCATAAATACGGTCATTTTGTTTGTTAAAATGTTGCTCAATTGTAAAAATTTTCTCATCCGTAAACAAAATTTTTCTGTGACCTCCCTTTGCGTACCGCTTCAGTAATTGTTTCGATTTTACGACCCTATTCTTCTTTAAATTATCAGTTAAGAAATGACCAGAGCGTCTCTTATAGGCTGCAAGTCCTAAGTCATCTTTTAAAATACGCGACATGGTTCTAGGTGCTATCTTCATTTCCCGAGATAAAATCTTTTGCTTTCGGACAGGATTTCTTCGAATTCTTTCCCTTGCTGCTTTGACCACCTTTTTCGTACGAACACTACGTGGACGGCCAGATCTTTTTCTGTCACAAACAGAGGAAGTCTCATGTACCTATTAATAGCCCGGTACACAAACATTTTACTAAAACCAAGTGTATGGAGAGTTTTAAAAATTGCATTTGGCTCCATACCTACTTTGTGTAATGCAATCACAGCGATTCGGTTCTCTTTATCACCCCACTCCATTTTAATATCGCAAAATATTGTACAATGTATTGGCGCCAAAATGAGAAAACACAATGAACAATCGTATAAAAATGACAGATTCGAAATTCAAATGTAATATTTTTTTATTTTTAAGTGTAACAGTATTTATGGCCAGACTAAGTATATACGTATAACTCAAAATCCGCTAGTCTGAATCAAAGTATCTTGAATTATCAGAATTGATTCATTCATATTTTTTTTCATTCATCGCTGCATAGTATAAATTATAAAACAAAGTCGCTTCCTCTGTCCCTATGTCCCTTTGTATGCTTAAATCTGTAAAACTACGAAACGGATTTTGATGCATTTTTTTTATAATAAAGTGATTGCACAGGAAGATTAATTTATATGTATACTATAGCAGAGGCGGGCCGCTAGTATAGTATAAAACAGGTGTGGGCAAATTCTTTTGACCGCGGGCCGGTAAATTAAAAAAAAATCTAGTGGCGGGCCAGTAAATTAAAATTAACCTTGAGGCAGGCTGGGTAATTAAAACACCTAAAATAGCAGTAAATATTACGAAAAAAAATATTATTATTATTTATTTTATTTTACAATCCTTTATTAAAATAAAATCTATTTATGAAGTCTTAACATATGAAAGACGCAATAAATATGTTTGAAGTATCGATTCAGTACCTTAATTGTTCAAATTTCAATAGTCTTAACATTTCGACCATTAATTTTTTAAGGAGGTTCATATTTTTTCCAAAAAAAACCCTCGGCGGGCCGGTTTAAAACCTCTCAAGGGCCGGATCCGGCCCGCGGGCAGTAATTTGCCCACCACTGGTATAAAACAAAGTCACTTCCTCTGTCCCTGTGTCCCTTTCTATGCTTAAATCTTTAAAACTACGCAACGGATTTTGATGCTGTTTTTTTAAATAGAAGAGGAAGGCTAAGGCTAGTAAAACATAAAAGAAACGTACAGTCGAATTGAGAACATCGTTTTTATTTGGATTTTTCAAAATTTTCAATTTAATTTAGAAGCTCTTCTATTTTGGGAGTCGGTTACCAAGAGCTGTTCGATCTGAGGAAGCGCAACATATTTTTTCCTTATATCTTACTATTCCTTCGTTGTATACCACGGCCTGGTTTGCTCTCGGCTGACCGTGTTCCGTGGCTGGCGTGGATATTTCGGGCTCGGCTATTTGTGCGTCACCCGCGGCCGCCACCGCGGCTTTCGTAACCGATTATAATAAACTGACCAGACAGTTGAGGCTACCTACCGTCATTGTTTGATGTTCGCACCGGCAAATGCAGTTGGCGCCTTCTTAATCGCCAGCTGTTTGTTTAACTGTCCCTAACGTAACATTTGTTTGTCATATACTATGACTGCTTGTTGCCAAAACTTCTGAGCTAGTACCACACTGTTTGTCATATATTTCTGGGCGCTGTCGGTTTTCGGAGTTTTTATTGTTTCTAAAGTGACTTCGTTCAGGGACATGTCAACCTTAGGGTACCCAATCACACTTTTCTTGAAGCGGTTTTGTTTAGAGATATGTCAACCCTTGCGTACCCAATCACACTTTTCTTGAAGCGGTTTTGTTGAGAGATATGTCAACCCTTGCGTACCTAATCACACTTTTCTTGAAGCTTTTTTGTTTAGAGATATGTCAACCCTTGCGTACCTAATCACACTTTTCTTGAAGCGGTTTTGTTTAGAGATATGTCAACCCTTGCGTACCCAATCACAATTTTCTTGAAGCGGTTTTGTTTAGAGATATGTCAACCCTTGCGTACCCAATCACACTTTTCTTGAAGCGGTTTTTTTAGAGATATGTCAACCCTTGCGTACCTAATCACACTTTTCTTGAAGCGGTTTTGTTTAGAGATATGTCAACCCTTGCGTACCCAATCACAATTTTCTTGAAGCGGTTTTGTTTAGAGATATGTCAACCCTTGCGTACCCAATCACACTTTTCTTGAAGCGGTTTTTTTAGAGATATGTCAACCTTTGCGTATCCAATCACACTTTTCGCCCCCTTTAAAAAAAAGTAAAATAAAAAGAAGATTTGGAAGAAATAAAAAAATAAATACTTATTAATTATGCAATACCGAAATAGTGAATATAATAAATACCGAAAAAAATAGTGTCAGCTAATTCACCATTGACTGTGAATTAGCGGACACTATTTTTTTACCAATTCGGTATTTGGACATAACCTGAACTAGACCAATGTAGGTCTTTAGAGGTTATCGGTTTCGACAAACTTATGCAAGGAGGTTAATGTATTTCCCTAAGGTTGGCTTTTATTATGATTGTTTGTTCGTTTACCTTTTTACCGTAACGCGAATGCGAATCGCGCGTAAAACCTCAAAATTATAATTTTAATTGACAGCGGTTGCTGCCTGTAACGGAATAGTGAAACTCTTTTATGACTAAAAACATTTGTTACCCTCAATTTGGCTTTTATAAATCTGATCGCCTCAGTGTTCTATCGGTCTGGCTTCGGTTCGATCCCCGGTTCGGGCACCAAAATAAATAGAAACTTGTTTATTTTCAATTTTCTAATAAATATAACGTTGTCTGGGATTGGTGATGTATGGTGTTGTGGCTCTGTCTACCTCTTCTGGGATATGGGCATGAAGATACTTTAAGTCAGCTTTTATTATAGTTGATTGATTCGTTTATCCATTTTTATCTTAAGAGACAGGCGTAAAACCTCGTGTCTCAGTTAGTATGTTTATAACTCTAACGACACAAAAAATTGGCAGCAGTTGCTGTCTCTAGCGGAATAGTGAAACTCCTTAATGACTAATAACAGTGTCTCCGAATTTGAGATTGTCTCATTCGTTTTAGTGAGTGGCTATATTACACTAGATGCTATTTTTGGACCAATTCACATATTGACAGACTGTTGCCTCAATCTACAAAAAACGACTTTTTTTCAGTTTGAGACCGATTTCGCAGTTTGAAGTTTTATTGTCACCTAAATTGTATTTTATTCGACTTTCTTAGATTTCTATTATCAGATCTAGACTTGGTGGCAAATTGAAAATACGCTTTTTCATAAAAAAAATAACATCGGTTCACAAATGACAGATAATTCGATTAACAGCATAAAAAAATAAGAATCTTACCTGGTTCTTTTTTGAAGTTCTTTGAAAATTGGTTTAATTGTTTTGCTATAAAGACGTGACAGGCGTACTTTCATACGTATATACTTTTGTAATTATTTTGTTACTTAGATTGTAGATTATAAAAAAACTGCGACTTAATACCATTATTTATACTTTTCTTTTAACCGACAATATAGATATGCTCCCATTTGAGGTTTTTTTTATATTTTTTATATGGTAGAGCTCCTTATTTCTTCAACTTTCTCAGCAGTTTTCTCGTGACATGTGAACAGACATATTAATTAATAAAAATGTTCCTTGGAAATACGTGTTCTATGAAACACTAAATATGGTAATAATATCTTCAAACCTTTATTCCCGAAGAAGGAGCTAGAGGCATAGCCATGGCTCTCACGACTAGCCGAAGCACTCAGTACCACAATGTGATAGGTGGTTCAATCCTGGACAACGTAACTTTTATTAGAAAATTGAATTTACACATTTTTACGGTAAAAGTTTCTCGATTTAGGCTCTTCCAAAATGAAATACATCAATACTGAGAAAAGACATTATGGCATTTGAAATAAATAAGATGGTTGTATCAATCCCTGCAAAATCTGTTGATTTGCTGTAAATTTATTTGCAAATTTTGGAAAGCAAATTTACTTTGCTGAAATCCATTATAACAGATATAGGATAAGCCTTTATTTTGCTAATTTCCATTCATGGATTTTCCGCTACAAAATAAAGGCTTGTTCTACATATGATTAAAAATAATAGTTATTAAACCTATAAATAATATATTCAAAATATACACATTTTAAGGAAAGAAAAAATTTCGTCCCAGCCAGGATGTAAACCTGTACCCTTTTGTCATAAGCCGACGGGTGCTCTAACCATTTGAGCTGCTGAGGATTTAAATCATCAGATCAAATTTTTACTTTCTTTAAAATTAATAGAATTATAACCCAATCACAGGACAAGTGCTTAAATAAAAATGTTTCTAAATAAAAATAACTTTGTTAATAAAAACCGACTTCAAAACTAACAAGTAAAAATAATAAAGATTTAATCTTAATTATATACTACCTATTATTTATATGTGCTATTTACTAATAGGTTCGAAGTCGGTGCCAAGCCTTGAACTAATAATTATTTTATAAGAAAGTATTAAATTTAAGAATAAGTTATTTTTTATTTAATACTTTTTGGTTTATTGCTGATATGATTTAATTTTATAAAAATAAACATCGGAATAGGTGAAAGTAGATATAATATGCTCATGGAATAAAAACTACCTGAATCAAACTTTAGTAAGACCAATTCGAAACTAGAATTGGTTCAACTGGAATAGCACAAAACAAAAAAGAAATACGCAAATCGGTTCAGGAACTTCGGCGAAATCGGTGTAGGTACATATATATAAAAAAAATGTATGTGTACTTATGTACATGCATTAGAAGTTATACTTCTTCGGCGTAATAAGATAAAAATCTTTTTAAAAAATTTATGTTTTGCCTTATTTTACATTTGTAGACAAAATGATACTAACCATAGAAATAAAGAAATATTGTGAATACAGTTTTCAGTTCTCACGCAAACATACGTAGATGTCCTTACTTTTACTTTGTTGGTACCTTTTTTTGAAAAACTGTTGTTTTGAAAAAATGTTATAAACTATATCTAACTTCATCATGTCGGTTTTTCGTGACGGTGTGCGCGCGCATCGTAAAAATTTACCCTCATCATTTTTTCCTAACGCGCCAAAAGAAGTATAACTTCAATATATACCGGCCGAATTGAGAACCTCCTGAAATATGTCAAATATGTTTAATATCTAATAAATGTCTCATAAACTATAGTCGTTATAGTGATCACTAAATATTACATATTATAGTTATTAGTCTCAAGTCTCAACAACGCCAACTATTGCCAGGAAATATAAATAACTAAACGGTTATCTGTTTCCGATATGGCGCACGTTTGTGATTGATGATAGAGTATGGAAAATTCAGATTTGTGTTATTTTTAGCGGTTTGTAGTAGTAAGTATTATTGGAAAGCAAACAAACAGAAGGATTTCCTGATGGTAAGTAATTCACGCCACCTAGAGACACCAAAAGTGGTAACGGTGCGTTTCCAACCTTAGGCCGGGACGTTAGACCTCGACCAAAAGTAAGTGTACTTGCTACCTTATCCCCCGAACTGGGATCCGTCAAAGGTAAGTGCTGACGTTATGGCGATAGGAATAGACAACGCGGCGGTGGTACAAATCCGGTCGAGTCGCTGCGAAACTCTACCACCTAGTTAGATGTCACGGTGTTAATGACAGTGAGCATATGCTCGCCTTTTAGAAGCTATCTGGCAGGAAGGGAGATGGTCTATTCTGCAAAGGAACCCGGACCAACACGGGGAGAGCTAGAGCTACTATATACGACGTGCCTATAACAATAGTCCAACTATATAGTAGTATTGTTCTTGAAAATTATAAGTGCCGTTACTATTGCATTTTTCATTTTGACATAATTTCTTAACCTACCTCTTTAGGGAAGTTTATAAAAAATGTCGATGTCATGAAAAACTACTTCGATCTCAATAAGAAAATCGTCTACGTACACAAAATTAAGTATTTTCTTCTATTCCTCACGAATCCCGTCATCAGATCCAGACTTGGTTGTCGACCATCTCGAAAGTACCCCCTTTAAAAAAGAACTATTAAAATCGGGTCAGAAATTAAGAAGAAATCGATTAATATGCGAGTCATATAACCTCCTTCTTTTTTCCAAGTCGGTTAAAAATTATAAAGGGATTGTTCCGTTGGTTCACTCACGTGGGAAAAATGGCAAATAAAAGATTGACAGCAGATATAAATGGCAAATGTGGACGGTTGTTGGTACCCAGGGAGATCTAGTTACATGTCACGACTAAATTGCTCGGGTATTGTCTAATGGTGATGTCAAGACTTTCCGAAACCAGCGTGTTGTTAAAAAGGAGAAATGTAATAACCACATTCGTCGAAGCTAAGCTTCACATGAAGCTGGGCTGTACCTTAAGAATCGTGACACTAGGCACTTGATACTCTGTCTACCACGCAAGGGACTTGGCGAGAAGATATATGAGAACGTGTATCTTTAATTAGATTTATGTGACCTAAGAAACGTAAACTGCTAATCAATATTGCCAATTTATAGAAATAACGTATTTGTAACGCGTGACAATAATGAACCTAATGGAATGTGTGTGATTCGACGGCCCATGCCTCATACACACTTGACGGTAGAAATAACCTATGGGTATTTGTTTTACGGCCGAGTTTCAATCTACTAATGAAATCCTTGAAAATATCTTATCTACCACAGATTATCTAAGTTGCCTTGTTTCAGCTGGATTCCACCATCGAAATCAACCGCAGAGCATCGACCTGAATGCGGTGCGGCTTTGCTTCCAGGTTTGTCTTAGTTTTAACCTCAAACGGAAAGGGACGTGTGAATGGACCGATTGCAAAGTTGAGTTTTGTTTGAAAGCTGTGATGTGATCGAGATGATTTTCAGCTGCGATTTTTTGGGTTTATCGGGGTTATTACATATTGAATTATCTCGTCAGGTGTTCATACAAGATGAAGAATCGAAGAAGATACGTCACTCCCTGCAGCCCGTGGTGTCTGAGGTTATCTACGATAAAAAGGCGATCAGCGAGCTCGCCATCACTCGGCTAAGCCAGTGTTCGGCGCCGCTGAAGGGTGGCACTGAAGTTATTCTGCTGTGTGACAGGGTATGTGGTTATACAAGATAAGGAATCGGGGATAATTTATCGGGGATGTTCTAGAGCTCCGTAACCGAAATTAATAAATATGTCCGTAACGGTGTCCGTCACAAAATTTTGGATAAAGGCGGAGTCTGAATAAAACATGCTACGTCAAGTTTTTGTTCCAAAGCTCGCGTGTCATGTGATCCTTGCGTGATTTATTTGTAGTCATATCATAACCTTTTTCATAACTATTGTGAAGTTTTGATCTAATATTCGTAACCGAAACTATCCGACTACGCTTTTATAACGCCCTACAATCTCTTCGTCTACACTATACCTAAAGATAAGATTATGTAAGACAAGCATTATATTTTCAGGTGACACGCGAAGATATCTCAGTAGTGATTTTCGAGAAGCAGGGTTCGACGGTGGTGTGGGAGGAAACCGCCAACGTGGTGCTAGTCCACCGGCAGGTTGCCATCGTGTTTACTGTGCCGCCCTACCGTGACTCACATGCGGAGCACAATGTGCAGGTAATCTACGATTTTGCAACTTTTATTTTAAAAGATCGTTTGGTTAGAACATCAAATGCTTTAAGATATCACACGTTTAACAGGTCTTGTGTAAAGGGGAATCAATCTTTGAAGTCAACGCACACCTATATACTTACACCTGACATTAATCTTATGTAGTAATTGTATTGGTTCCAGGTTATGCTCCAGCTGAAGCGACCGTCAGACAGCACTCGCAGTGAGCCAGTTCCCTTCGAGTACCTTCGCGAAATAGGTACCATCCGCAAACCTCTGCCCGACCTCAGTGTCTTCTCACTGCTTCTGGAGCGCGCCGACACCAATAACAATACTGACAAACAGACAGAAATCGTCTCCTCCACCGGCGATCCACCGAACGAACCCAACGACATAGAACCCATCGACTCCGTAGAACCCATCGACTCTATAGAACCTATCGACCCAATAGAACCCATAGACCTCAACGGTAATGATATTGACGAACCTATGGTCGTTGATACTAACGAGAAATCTTTTGACGATCTTCTAGAACAGGTTGCGGAGTTAGACGAGATATATTCGGAAAATCGTACGCGCATAGAAAACGCCTCGAATGTTAACGACGCTGATACAGATTTAGAAGACTTTAACGATGCTGGGACTTACACTAGCTTGCAGTTAGCTTTCAAAAATCCTATACACATAAGCGAACCAGAGCCTTACGAAGATGTCCAAGTTCAAACTTACCGCGGTCCAATTATAGAGTTCACGCAATTAAAACGCGACACAGAGGAAGAACGTGCCCCTCCTTTGCCACCGAAACGCGTTAAAAAAACCACTGAACCATTCAAAACTAGTCAAACTTCAGTAGATAGCATTTTGAAACCGGGTAAACTAATTCCGATTTCACGGAAACCGGATAACCAGAGCGCGCTAACCGTTGCGAAAAGTGAGCCAAATTTGCCACCCGCTCCCAAAAAACGATCTTTCTTCTCTCGTTTGTTCCGTAGACGAGATAAATCGCCCGCGCCCAGTGTTAAATCTGAAGGCAAAAAGGAGGTACCATTGAAACCAGTCGGTCGGTCTGTTAGCAGCGTCTCAGGTATTCGACCCTCGAAATTTAAGTCTTCGGTCTCTCATACTTCATTGAAAGATAATGCTTCCGGGACAGGTCTCAGTTATGCTGACAGCGTCACGCATATATCTTTACATGGGGATGGGGATGACAAATCTATATCCCAAACGTCACTGAAACGTCCCGCCAGCTTAGCTCCCATACCACCAACGGATGGTGGAACTATACTGGTAGCTGAGAGTGTTCTAGCGTTAGATGCCTCTGCCTTTAAAAAGCTACAGGACGATTTAGACTTAACAGATGCGGAACACTACGCCTTGTACATGGCGGTGGCCCCTCACGCGACCGTGTCTGAATTTGACGAGACTAGCTGTTATTATTCGCCAATAGATGGCAGTAAATTTCAAAACTAACCAATGGAATGGTAGATTTTTATGCGCATTTTTAAAAAAATGTTAGGTTAAAGTAATTTTTTAGAGATTTACACGAAAATTTTGATAGTGAATTTGAAGTGTAACTTCAAATTTAAACAAAATTTAGTAGAAATACTATATTTCTATTATTAAGGATTTTCGCAAAAAGACGGAGTTTGTTACAATGTTTTGCTTATAATATACAAAAAATCTGCAGAATAGCATAGTATTTATTTGTTGTTTGCTTTTAATTTTATGAAAAAAACATAGCTGCAAACACATACTCTACCACAAGTTTTGTGTTTGGAAGAAGAACCCTAACCCCATCAACTGTAGTCACATCATCAATCACAAAGTCCAAGAACACTGTTACTGGCAAAACAAGTAACTGTGTTCTTAAACTACAAAAAAATATTCGTCTATTTGCGAAAACACTAATCAATTGCCTATAGAATTTAAAATACGTCCATCCGCTATGCCAAATTTTTGTAGGCTACTTTTTATATGCTTTTAAAGTATCTACATAAAAAGGTAATGTTCAAACTTTGGGACATGGAATAATCGACCTAAAAATGTGATGTACAAAGGGATATTCAAATAATATGCTCTAAACGTTAACAAAAATCTAGTTCGTCTTAAGGGCTAAGGGTCTTAAGAAACTAGAAGACTTCATGTTTTCCCATTATACAAAAGCGACGGACCACTTTCCATATAAAGTCTGCCCGGGAACCAACAATCACAATGCTTTCTAGATAGTGTCCCCAACTAGGTATTATAATTACCCCTAATTACAAGCAAGGGAAAAAAGAAAAGATCCTAAAATTATTGCTGTAACAGTTAATTTACATAGTAAAGTGGATAAAATTCGGATTTTTATTAGATCGCGTTCATAAGTAAAAAATAGGTTGTTTTCTTAAGATAAGAGATTTTTTATTCCTTATAGGACTTGAACTCTTGCGCTTTTTGAGCGGTTATCCTTTTGTAATCCCTTTACTCAAAAATGTAACGTAGAGTTTATGCACATTTTTTTATGTAACTAAATTCTTAATTACAAACGTTTTAATTCCCAAACCAGTAATTTTTTCTTACAGCAGTCCTAATCTATATTTAAAAACTATTTGTAGGTATGCCAATCTTTTTGTAATGATTTTTTTTATGAAAAGTATTGGCTTTTCCACGAAAATCGAATTTAGATTAATAAAATCCTTAATCAGTATTCCCTTACAACATGGAAATGTAAGAATTGTGGCTATGTGTACCTACATACATATACTAAAATTTTAATTATGTTTTAGATCCGAGTTATTTAAAACACAAAAGACAGAAAACCTTATCGAATTTCGTACACCAGTACGAACAAGAAAGTAAGTGTCTTTCATGTAACCACTTTCGCACAGACAGTACTAGTATTTTTGTGTGGACATAACGAATTCTATATGTTATTAAAAATAAAAACAGTATTTATTCCATATTGTAAATGTTAAATCGGTATTTATTCCTTTAAACGATGTATTTAAAGTGAATCTCAATGTCCAACTTTTCATCAAGCCCATGTTGTCCAAATTCGTGGCTAATCTTCTTAACTACAATCATGACGTAATCATTCCTGATGCATTTTTAGTCGGTATCGTGGTCCACACAAAAATACCAATGTTTGTGTGATAATTCGAGTACAGTCATAATGTAAAGTGCCTATAAATATTAATTAAAATAATTATTCCGTGGGATTTCAAAGATTTATTGCTTGGTCTATTTATATAACGATGGTGCATTAAAGTGAATTAATTTTGCTTATAGTAAAACAAAAACTGCTATATGTTTATTTTTAAAAGCCAATTGTTAGTGTTGCCAAATAATATTCTATTCATTAATTGACAAATATGTAGATCGCAATCGTAATTTTGGTGATACAAAATCATGCAAATTGCGATGTTTTTGGGGTAATAATTATAAAATATTTAATTTTAATAAATTTAGATATTTATAAAATGTTTTAATATGTCACTACATTACATATAAAAAGAAATTATGTAACTTTAATTAAAAATATTTTCATTCATTTTACATTGTAACTGTTCTCTGGGGTAGTTACTATGGTGTTGGTATAGTAAACATTTTTAGGATTTTTTGAGAGAAATGGTAAACGTGGTGAAATTATATTAATATGTAATATAGTACTATAATACAATAATGTAGTGTGTAAATATGCAAACGTAAACAACGATTCTATCATTGTAAAAAAAAAAACACGTCACTATGGACACCAAAGATGAAAGTAGTGCATTTCCAACTCGGGGTTGGAAGTTCAAATCTGTGCTAATATTTGTTAGCTACTCCATCCATACTAGGAGAAGACCATCGTATTACACAGATTTTTCAAGAATATGGTTTTCCAATACGTCCATTCATCCAGTTCAACATTGTAATTGTCCAGTTTGATTAGTGCATCTCTGATTATCTCTGATTAGTGCATCTCTTTCGTCATCAATACTTTTAAGTGTTTCTTCTAGTCGTCTAGGTTCCTATACAATAATTTGTTACCAATAATGTTACCATTATTTTTCAAAATGCGTTTCCATTTAGCTAAGGTTTTGTTTGTGTATTTAAAATATTTTTATCAAACATTGGCTTACGATATATGATTTAATGTTGACGACAATATACACATGGTGTTCAATAATGTCGTTTTCAATAATTATTAGCATGTGTATTTTAAGATTGGTAAGATGTTGCAAAAGTACATTTCTAAATATTTTTTTATTTTGTTTCATATAATGCGTACGTAATATTATAAAATAATAATTTTGCAATATACGCAATTTTCTAACTAAAAATTATATAAAAAAATCTAAATTCAACCTGCAAATACTCTTTTCATATTGTGCAAAAAATATCGCGTTCGAACAAAATGTTATTATTGTTGAAATTTCATAAAAATAATAAATAATGTATAATTAATTAATTATTTATTATTAAAATTGTTAGTTTCTTCTGTGGTTGTTTAGCTAGTATATTTATTTTTTATTATTTTTATTACAAAATTAATTTGATAAACAATTTTACTTTTAACGATTAAATGCCTATAAATATATATTTAATTTAAATGAAATAAAAGAATTAGTCTCAATTCTGAAATTGTGGAAGAAAAAGTTGTTCTTAGGACAAAATATATTACTTTGCATTAATTAAATGTTGCTGATTCATACGGCCTGAATTAATTATAATGATTTTGACATAATTGAAATGTATTGCAATAAAAATTAATTAAAATTTTTTAATTTAAGAAAAGTACATTTTGTGAAAGTAATAAGTCTTGACATTAAAGAACGCTACAAAGAATATTAAAATGCGAAGTAATTTATTTACAGATAATGTATATAAATATTTGTGTGTTTAATCACATCAGACTATGTACTATGTCACATCAGACTTGTTGTCATATTACGTGAATATGTGTGCTAAAAGTCATTTTTCAATTATTGTGATTGCTGTTATATATATATTTTCATAACTTTACTTAATGTTTATTATTTTTGATTGAAATCGTATAAAATTAATTGAGTGAGTAGTTTCATACTAACATAACGTTCTGATAGGGTGAACATAATACGGAGTAACATATTAGTATTTTATGTACGGATTTACTTAATTAATTTTATGAATTATAATATTAAATTCACGATGCTTGTTATTTCCGTCTTGAATGTCTAAGAGACATCTATATGAGTTATGTAGACTGTAATAAAATGTTAACGAATTTTTTAGTCGTTAATATATTATCTGGTGTCCGTCTTGATATGTTGTAGGTTGAGATAATTACTAATTTAAGTTATTGTTGTTTGATAGTTTACTATGTTTTTGTATAATTTATTTCGTTATGTAATGTTTTCTACATCTGCATCATTCATTATTGGATAATTATTATGATAGCTTTTTTGTAAGAGCAACAAAGTTTTAACACTAAGTTTATAGCTGCATGAGGTCCCGGGTTCGAATCCCGGGTCGGGCAACAAAAAGAAAATTTGGTTTTTACAATTTTCTAATTAAAAAAAAAATTGCTCGGGATTGGATATGTGCCCAGTTGGCGATAGGCTTGTCACCTATCATATTGTGGGACTTAGTGTCTTCGGCAAGTCGTGGGTGCCCGTCGTGCCTCTGCCAACCTTTTCGGGGATATGGGCGTGAAGATACGTTTTTTATTACCTGTGAAGTTCATACATCTTTTTATTTATTATAAATTTCATATTTTCAAATAGGTGAAATAAGTAAATAGTAATTTAAGAATAACTTTATAACATATCCTATACAATAATAAAATAGTTTTGAAGATTTTACTGTAATTAAGATGATGTTTTGAAGCTATGTACAAAAGATTTTGTAACAATTTTTGATACGCAAATGTTGACAATGTTTGTATAGATATAATATTTTGTAAGCAAAGCTTATTTGCAGAATTTATACGAAATGCTAAATACAATATAATATGATGCCACTATTGATATTTTTTTCCTTAAGAATAGCAAGCCCAAATTCAGAGAAAAAGGTAAATTTAAGCATGTATATATACTTATAATAAAATATCGTCAGAAAAAAACTTCAAATTTTGCGATAAAAATAGGTCTTATCTTGTTAACGTGTTAAACTAATTTAGTTATTTGTTTTACTTGATATATAAATACAAAATAACTATGTTCGAATAAAACATGTAAATTAAAAAAATATCCTTTGACGATATTTTATCATGCGTTATATTTTTTAAGAGTATACATATAGGCAAACAATTTTAAAACCAAAACTTTTAACTTTCAAGATGTTAAAATTTCTTCGTGGACTCTTTGTTAAATTACTAATTACGAATACTTTTAAAACAACATATTAAAAAATGTACTTAGACCTTTTTATTACACTTTAGCAGACTGTTTTCTTAATTTACTTTCTTATTATTTAACATTGTAAACAATGTTATTCAATCAAATTTAGTACATCGTTATTAATTACAGTTTTATTTATTCATAGATGTTGTTTTCATAATATTTTTATATTTAAATAGTTTATGTTAATATTTTAATTTAAACTTTATAATGGAATCTAATTTATTTCGTAGTATTAAAAATATTAATACAAAAATTGGCCAATACTATATTTCCCCATTGAAGTGGAAAAAATTTACAATTGGCAGCCCTTCGTTGTCTTGTTTCTAACACGAATTATAGATTACTTCTAGGTTATATATTTACTTGGATGCTATAATATGTTTTAGGTATTGTGCCCGCATTACATGTAGGTCAAGAAAAATGGCGTTTAAATACAAAAAAAAGTTTGTTTTACTGAAATTGGATTCTCAACCAATAACATACTACCACGTCACCCACGTGAGGTCAATTTTATATTATTGACGTGACAACGTCTTAAATTAGGTTCTGGCTCGGAGTCACTCTTGAAAAAGTGTAACGCCCGCTCACGTCTGTTACGATGAGTCACCGAACGAGAGAGAGGCCCGCAGGACGGGCGAATGCCTTGCGTCTCTCTCCCACGTATTCTACCGAGAAAAAGACCTTGTTATGTAAAATCTTCGCCCGTAAAAACGTCTTTACAGGCAACCATTTTATATATATTATATGTATTATAATATAATATTTTTTTGTAGCAAGGCGGTAGAAGTTTGTTTTAACTCTAGTAGTAACAATATCTCAAGTGAAATAAAGAAGTTCAAGTACAATGTGCCAAAGTATGATTGTGGTTTACTATGGTTTCATACTATAAAATCAGTCAAATTGTCTGCTGTTATGTAAAATAGTGTGGCATTTGTTTTTATGTATTACTTTTTTGTAAATTTTTGTTTTCTGTATGAGATGATTTTTACACACATGTCCACATACTGTTTTAAAAATTGTAACTGCATGTTTTTATTTTATTTGAAATGTTTTAAATACTAAAATGCATGGTGTTTTTTTTGCATTTTTTTATATAAAATTTTCACATGAACATTCCATTTTTGTATGCTGTTTATAACGCTTATGTTTAGTGAAGTTTTAGTTAAGCCATAAGTATAGTGTTCAAAGTTTGAATTATTAGATATTAACACTTTTTTAATTTTCAGGAAATTACCAAGATGCTCAAATCAAATCAGAACCTAGAGGTAAGTTTTTTTGTTTTGGTTTTTGTCATAAGGCTCTGTTTTATAGACAATAAAAAATAAAAATGAAAATAACATTTAAAATTCTAGCACAATAAATGTTATGTCTTTTAACAATAAAAAGAGTTAAGCAAATCTGCAATACTAACTTTGAACAATGAAATAAAATTACTGCAATATAAGTGACATTAATCGGAAATTAACTGTCCAATGTGATCTAATAAATTGACCCCGCGTTAGTAGTATTAATTTATGATTGTATGAATGAGTTTATGGTATGGCACCTGATCTCAAACTCTTACTGTTGTCGGAGATCTCGTTAATCTTATGACTATTCGCAATTTGACTGACTGAATTATTCTACTAAAAAAACTTATGCAACAACATAATGCAATCACCGACTAAATCATTTATTTTATTGAGTGGTCAAACTATTTTTAGATATATCTAATCTTTTTTGTTACAGATAAAACTCCTCCACATAAAATGGGCAGCCCGCTCCAAGTGTTTTCCCCATCCTACTCCGAACACGAGCAAGTCCACAGCCCGTATCAGGTATGTAAAATGTAATATTACTCCTAATATAAATGGCGAAGCTTGTTAATCTATATTTCAATCCCAAACGGTTTGAGTAGTTGTGGATATATTTTTGCACTAACATAGGTTTATTCTGAAATTATTCAAAACCTATTTTTTATCATGGTCGCTCAATGGCTAGAATACTGCAAGCCTCGGTAAGTTTACTTCATTGATTGAAATAAGCGTAAACGTCTAATTCCGCCGACTAACTCGACTCGGGTTCGATTCCTGATGGGGGTGGGCATTTGTATGATGAAAATTTACTTTTTTATTCAGATAGCTAAAGTTGATAATGAGGAATCTCTCTAAACACTTCTGGCTATATTTTATTGTATATGATGAAAAGTTCAATAGGTTTTAAGTTAATATATTAGTTCAGTTATTTTATTATACATGAACAAACAGACTACACAAACAAGTAGGTAAGATTAATAATAATAAGGTTTTATATTTTAAAGCTATTACATTTTCTTGGAAAATGTAACTTATTTATTTGCGGAATATATGTGTTAAAAAGTTGTTACAAAGATATTTAAGAATACAACATATTCTACCCCATTGTGGTGTGCAAATATTTCATTAAATTTAAAGAAGTTACATATTTATATTAAAATGTACATTTTAAATTGCAGCACTTATTTATATTTTTATTAAACATTTTATTTATTAAAAACATAAGTTTCATAATTTATTATAAATAAATTTAAAGGTAGATTAATCTTTAGTCCTATCTACCGTACAATACGTGGAGTTAATCATTATACGATTACAGTACATAAGAAGGTATCGCATAAAAAGGGGGTATGAAATCTAATGTATTGTCTTCTTTTTAATCAGCAATGGATGCCTCAACAATCAATGGCGG
>NJDD01003345.1:153720-175154 GCA_002245505.1 Calephelis nemesis | reverse complement strand
GCCAGGACATCAACTGGGCCCCCCAATATGGCCAGCTCACCAACATGGCCCCCTTACAGAACATGGCCCTCTCACCCAACGCCCAGGCCCTATCTCCTGTGCAAGTCCTCTCGCCCAACTTGCAAATCCAAATGACGCATGGAGGAATGTCCCCCAACATGGGCCACGTTTCGCCCAATATGGGGCACGTCTCTCCAAGCCTGGGGCATGTTTCTCCGAACTTAGTGCAGCAACAACAACAGGTAAACGTTTGAAATTGTTTTCAGTATGATCGTCTCGCCATTTTGCTAAAGCCACGAATACGGAGCACGAAGTCACGCTCGAAACTAATTAAGCGCAATTAAACTACAGAAAACGACTCGCAACAATTTCATTATGTACCACCAAACGGTTCCAAAATGTCCCACAAAACTTTTATCAACTATGTACCAGTAGTTTTTGAATTACTCTTAATTCTGCATAAATTTTAACTTATATCTTTCTGGAATTAAAATAGATGAGGTCGTCAACATAAGTGAGAAATTGATGCATTAATATTAAGTCTACTAACTAGTCGGATCGCTAAAATTAAAATGAGACCACCTTACAATCATGGCATCTCTTTCTACAATAAACCATCAAACTCGTTTGGCTATTTATTGGCCAAGGAATCTAGTAACAAACATATTATAAAACCAATTAAAATCGAATTAATAACCTTTGTTGAGTCGCCTAATAAGGCTTTATTTATATAACAACTAATTTGCTTATAAAATTTAATGACATCTTGTTAAAACATCAACGGACATTTCTAACACCGCTGACTATCTATAAGGAAAGTTTCAATTCTTGAGGAATATACCAGGTGTGTTTGTATGATATTTTTATTTATGAACAGATGTTTGTTATGTGTGTGTAACGGTTTTTCAATTTCTGTGTACTAATATAATTAAGTAATAACCATAATACAAGGTTTTAAGAAACATAATCATTAAACGGCTTTGTGGTCTAGCGGTCCGGTGTTAGACTTCATAAGGTCAAAATTTATTTTTTCAATATTCTAATAAAGACATTGTTGCCCGGGTTTGGATATATGCCGCGTTCGCGATAGGTTTGCAATTTTTCACATAGATATACATACATAGACACATCACACACACTTATTGTTTACGACTAGTCGTGTGTGCTCTATTTGTACCTCTGCCTACGTCATCGGGGAAACGGGTGTGAAGATACTTATTTATTATACATACTTTGCAGTTAGACTTGTTCGTGTAATCTTACCAGGAGTATCTTCATGCCCGTACATCCAAATATGAGACAGAGATGACACGTATGATTAGCTAAGATTTTTAGTCCCATAAAATAGTTGGCAAAATTTTCGAGAACAGGATACTTGCCCAATCCCAGGCTACGGTGTTTTTTTATTAGAAAATTATTTTGTTTTCAGAGATATTGATTATTGTGTATTTAATGTAACAGTTGCCGGGGGAGGAGTTGATGGAGGCGACGACGTTGTCGGGCCTGCTCGGGAGGGGAGCAGACCCCCCTTACACGTCCGGCGAGCTGTCCGGCCTCGCCGCCATGTTCCCCGGCCCCGACCTTTCGGACTCTCTCAACAGGCTCTCCACCAGCGATCTGTTACAACCCTGACTACACTGACCAACACACAGTGTAGAGACCATGTAGAGATTAACCCTGGAAAATATGGTGTTGCCAAATGACTTTTCGTATTAAGATTTCAAGTTTTTTTGTACTGAAGACGAACATGTATAAATACAAACTCTTTCGTAAATACATGACTATTGAAATAGTGATTTGTAGGAATGTCATGTTGACATAATCTATCTCTACAGTGGAAAAACTATGTAATCTGTGGAACAGTGCTTGTTCACAAGTGGCTACAGTGTAAAGTGTAATCTTAAAAGTGAAAACAGTGCGTTTTAGGATCTACAAACATTTTTATGTCAGTTTGTACTTGGTCTTATCTGATTTGCTGTTATATCACAGAAATCGTTATTAACAGTGTATCGTTAATGACTAAAATAAACACTTTCTCAAGTTATGGATAACTTTACAAATACGTAACTTTTGATGTTGAAATGTTTTATAAAAAACTGAACATTCTTTATAAGTTGGTTTATTTGTTATGACAAAGTCTAATCTTAATGTTGTATATTAATTACATGTCTTTCATTCATGTTAATGCATAATATTAAAGATTAAAACTGCTCAAGCAAAATCGATTTTACATTTAATATAAGTGCAACTTATCGTCCTTATAAGTTATGTTCTTCCACCCAATACATTATCTGTGCTACGATGTAAATACGATCTCTTCAACTTATAAAATATTTGATCCAGGTTGAGTTATTAGGAAAAAAATGTTCATTATGAAATCGTATTAATTGTTTATAAATCAAATTTTGAATTTCAATTCATTTATTTACAAACCAAAAAATCTAAAAAAGGCCTAAGTAAAATGTATTTTGCCTATAAGGATTAACTTGGATAATAAACAACGAACATTTGCAGATCTTAACAATTAGGCCAAAAATAAGGCAAAAATGAAAAATTAATATAATCAATATGAATGTATTAAACATATCTGATATAAAATTTGAAGTATTACAATTAGCCTAAACATTTGTTTATAACTACTAATAATGTTTTATGCTACAAGTTAAAAGTAATAAAATGAAAATGAAAAAATGAAATTAAATTTATTTACAGCGAAAACATAGAAACAGTACAAACATAAATAGATAATAACAGAATAATATCTTATTAATTATGTATAACGCTGAGAGTTTTTAACATCTTAATCTAACGACGGTCCTCACACTAGGCAAGCCTGTGTCGTGAGGAGCAACTTCAATTACATATTGCTATTACTATTTTCAGATTGGCATCAACTAATCTAAATTACAAACATTTTAAAAATAATTCAAAGCTTGCAAATATAATATTTACTTACATTAACCAAACAATTACACTTAGGGCCACATGCACGCTCTATAGATGTATTGTATGACTTAAACTGTCAAATATATGCTCTGGGCTAGAAGCTAGCTCAGATTTAAATAATTAACATACGAACGGGCAAGCGGCTCCCAAAGAAATTAATGTTTACTCGACATCAATTCTGTATGTCAAGGTAGATAACCATTTTGAAACAATTCTTTTTGCTTTACACAACGACTTTTCTTTTATATCACAGTTTTTAAGAACGAAATTGTAGATACGGGCTCGTATAAATTCTCCAAAACGGTGGGCAAATACAGTCTTAACTTGAGGTATTGGTAAACGATATACTCTTTGCTGTAGCATGATGCAGTGGTCATGCGAATCTTTAATAGATTTATGAACCGCCAGGGCTATCCGCAATACAAACAATTGTCGTACACTGAGTACTCCACTTTCCTTATAAAGCTTTGTCGTGGGATACCTGTAGGGTTTGTTCATCAAGACTTTTAATACAGAACGTTGAGCTGAGACAGTTGAGTTGAGTTTAATAGGTCTAGCTAATTGGAATTTAAAGTAAAATATTGATGTTCATATCACAATTATTCACACACAAAAAGACATATCACAAGGTTTTGAAAAAGATATGTTGAAGAGATTAAAATTGTAAAATATAATTGTAAACGAATGCCGGTGGGAATTATTGAAGTTGTTTACGTAACATTAATCTCCTTATTACTACTTTTTGTATTATAAATTGTTATTACTTTTTGTACAGCTATTGTTAACGTCATTGAAAATCACTACGTTTTAATCTTGACAGATGTAAAAAACGGCGATGATTTCTATACTTGCAATTGCAATAAGGTACCATCAGTTACAAAAGTGCATTATTATAGTCTGTATTGTATTGTAAAAAAGACCATAATGCTAGAATGAACCTTGGAGTAGTTTATTGATAAGACAGTAAATGTGTAATTTACACATTACTGAAAAAAATAATCAAAAACTACTTGTATACCCCTTTTGGTAAAATGAAATGCCATCTTTTCATAACACTTTTGTACCAGTCTGTACATCACAAGTATCATCACAATTATTTGAAATGTACAAAAATAGCATCTTAAATATATATTTAAAATTTATATTTTTAAATCTAAAAGTAAATTTACTCAATACCATTTCTTCAAGTTTAGAAATGACTATTGGATATATCTACTGATACGTTTTTGTTAGAGAGGGCTTTCCAACTTTTTTGATCTTTTAATACACAGACAGCTAGCATAATCTTCTAACTGAATTTTTGCGATAGAGCAAATACAAAGTAAAAAACGTTTATGTATACTTTCACATGCAAAGCAAAATCGTTTATAATTATATGTCATTAATGTAAATATTTTGTTGGTCTGAGAGGTTAAAATTACTTTCTGATCTGTTTACTATCGTAGATTTAATAAAAATTGTAAGTTCACAAAAAAAAGTTTAATCAAATTGCAATAGTTATTTTAGATCCATAATATGTTAAATTCTAATTTTAAAATATGTGTAGATGATGCTAATTACGCGCATGTTTGTAAATAATGTTCTTTTATGGCTAAAAGATTGGTTTCTAAGGCGATCCGGCTTAAATTGCTTATTTCAATTTCAATTAATAAAACTTGCCGAACTTTCTACGTTCTACGTAATGTTAAGAACATTAAACAACCGCATTATATAAAAAAATCATTAAAATTGTTTTACTGCTATGCTACACATGTTGGCCTATGTACCTACTGAATGTTCAGATGTTCAAATCAAATCCCTTTTGGATTTTAAGATTGATATTTCCACTTCCATTTCTCTAATAATCTTAGGATCGTCTTAGAGGTTCTTTAATAAAAACACGACGTTTTTAGAAAAGTAGAGAAAATCTCATATAGAATATACAAAATATTAGGTTATAACTACATAATATTATTAAGGTTTTAAACCTGACGTGATTATGTTGAACAATAAAATTAGGTGTTAGTTAAAAGTTCGGCCAAGTTAACTTGATATGTAGCTGGGTTGTTATGGGGAGAGAATTCAGGATTCAGACAAATATGTGAATGTATTAAGGAATCGGATTCAGACATGACATTGTTTCGGATTAACTGTTACTTTCGAATAGTTTTTGTAACCGATATTAAAGTTGCAAGAAAATAAAATTACTTTCAAATAAATAATGATTAGATTGTTCTTCTAGATATTAATTCTCAGTTTAAAATTGCTATCGAGTTTTAATATACATTTTTTTTAATCTACAAACAGCTATATTTTTTACAAAATAACAAATCAATATAATACTGTAGTTTACTTTCACAAAAAATATGTAAATACAATGTACAGTAAAATTTAATAAACAAAAACTTTTTTTTATTTTTACAGCAAAAAGTTTAACAGTTTCACAAAATGAGAGAAATTTGTTGAAGTTAAATTTAGTGCGCCCTTTAACCCCTTCCAATAGATATTTTGTCTAATAAGCACAATCCATTTTAAAATTAGCCACAAAGTCCCATATTGATTACATTATGCTCCTGCGTTTGAAAAGCTAGCTTGGCCCAACTAGAATTTCAGTCTTTTATGTTACCAAATGTCTTATCATCATCACTCAGTCATTAAAATTATATTTAGATTTTAATATATTGACTTCTTCCACGTTTTGTGCAATATGTTATATTTGTAAGTCGCTCACAAACTGAAATGTCATGTATGTTAACTTTTACTTTAATTTAGCTTGCAAATTTACAAATAAAATTTAAAATTTACGATGATTGATTGGTAAGCTGAGTTAGTGTTGAAATATATCTCATAATATGGCAACATTACAAATCCTCTACACGATATGCTTAAATCTTGGTCTTGAAGTAGTAGCATAATTTAAGAAATGGTTATTAAATGTACTACACGATCATTATAAAAAGAAATTTGATCATGACATAGGCACTTTTCTGTTTTTTCCAGTTCTTTCTGATATAAACTATCAATTTTTACAAACGAGTAGTGAGTTTGTCACTCGCTTATTTCCAACACGGATGCAGCGTTATGAGGGCACTACGCCATTGTTCTCATTTTCAAATTTAAAAGCGCGTTCTGATTGATTGAAATGAATACTTATGTGTTGATTACGTTTGTTTGGAGTACGTTTGTATAAAAAATAGAGTAGCGTTGCATAAATGTCGCGCGTGATTTTTTGTTAAAATGCTCAACCTAAGTCAGTGTTAGTTGCAAAATAAAGAGGACCACAAAAATATGGCCGTGTACTTACCGAAAAGTAACGTTCTTATCCGTCCAATTTTACACAAGGCTACCGCCATTTGATTAAAATAATGTTAAACTTATACCGCCATACCACATAGGTGACTATGAATATAAATAATTTGGAATGATAATTATCGCTTTATGACGTCACAAAGAACGATCTATAACATGAAACTTTATTACTAATGAAGGTTACATTCCTAACAAAGACGTAACTATTCATTATCTTTTTAATGATCATCACTGGGTATAGTTTACATCAAATAGGTATTATACCGCCTCGTTGGTCGAGTGGCTAGCGTACACGCCTAACTACACTGACCAACCGCGAGGCTCGGGTTCGATTCCCGACGGGGCAGGCATTTGTGTGATGAACATTTTGATGTCTGCATTTCCGGGTCTGGGTGTTTATTAAATTTATTATGATATCTATTTAAGTATCTGCATCTCCGGGTCTGGGTGTTAATTAAATTTAGTATGAAATCTATTTAAGTATTTCTATGTATTAGAATCGTTGGCTAACACCCATAACACAAGCACATAATTTGCTTATTTTGGCGCTAGATTCAATCTGTGTAACTTGTCCTGGGATATTTATTTATATATTTGCTATCTCCAGTGACTGCAGAAATACAATGGACATAACAAATAAACATAATTGATGTACACATTACGCCGTGATCATCACTAAAAAGATACTGAATAGTCCTGCTGGTGTCATTTCCAAATACAAAATTATACTGATACGACTGAAAAGGTAAACCTAGGCAGGCTTACAAAATGTTGTTTAAGCCTTAAGAAATCTATGTTCAGGTCGCATCATTACTTGTAAGAAAAAAAATTGAATTTATTAATCAAATGTATACCTAATGTATACCTTTACCAGACATTTTTTGTTAGAGTACTTCGTATCGAAGCTACTCATGTGCAGTTAAATAAAACCTGATTGTTATCAGTGTTGCTGTATACAAAAATAGTAGTACCAAATAACTGTTATGATATTATCAGCTTTATTCCTGAGATGTTTTAAATAAGGTATTTAATTCTGTGTAAAAAAGTCTATTATTCTGTGTAACTGTAAAAACTGTTAGTTTAATTTTTTAAAAAGCAAGGGTTATTCACATGTACTTGTACTTGTTTTGTATTGAAGAAAACGATTTTTTTTGTATATTGCAACACCTATCAAAAATACCTGCACAAATCTACACAAAGGCTATTTCAAATGTGGCCAAACATAGTAAACCTAAATATAGGACTAAATTAAGATCTTTAGAATTTATTTTGCCACTCATTGGATATTTTAACTACTTATAGACATAAATATTGTTACTTTGGTTTTTGTAATGAATTTAATAAATATATTATAATAAAGTGAAATTTTCTTTTTATTTATCGTTATTGCCCAAAACATACCTAACATTGCATAAGGGTTGCATAGGGTTATAAGGGCTTACATAGGGTATATCGAGAGCTGCGGTTCTAACACGACGATTATTGACATGATTTTCGTTCAAAAATCGACTTAATTTTGGAATACTTAATGTTTGAACTATAGTACAACCGCTATGCAATTTCTGCAATCTCTCACTGATCACTCATCGCGAAAAATAATTTATTTTGAAATAGAAGTTTTTAACCTCCGACGCAAAACGAGGGGTATTATAGCCTATAGGTTTGATGTGTCTGTGGGTGTGTGTGTCTATGTCATCATAACTCCTCAGCAGATGGACAGACTTTGATGCAGTTTTTGAAATGAAAACGTCTAGCGGTGTTGGAGTAAGGGTAAGGGGGGCCTTTTTGGAATGGGTAAAAAATTTTAAGCCCGCGGCAGATCATAAGACGGCGCAGGGCGTCTGCGTAAGGCGCTTGCGCAAGATCTAAAATAAAACCTAGATTTATTGTTGTTTTTGTATTGCTTAGATATTTTCGGGGAGTATAAGATTCGCGATGGATAATACGCCGCAACATAGCTCCATTACATTCTCACAGATAGCAGATACGTATAACATCAACAGAAATTGCTCTATTTGTTCCATCTTGAAAATAAGTTAAATGTGTAGACGCGCAATGTTCGTCATACAGATAATATTATGACGATGCTCCTAGCCGTCACGTAGTCTTAATTTAGCGAGTTTTTGTCAAGCCAAACGCACGTTATTGATATGAAAATAATATTTGTACATAAATGATAGTAAGTACTTTCATACTGATAAAGCAATTCGTGCAAAATTACTCCCTAACCATTTCAAAATATCAAAAATGCACAAGGTTAATATTTAAGTCTTCTCTTCTTCCAGCACTTCCGGAGTGCAACCCGTCTTTTTTGTAAGCTTATATGATTCTGATGGTGCTTAGCTATAGTTTATGGAGATCTGACCAGGTGTTCAAGGTCATCAACTCAATTGCAGCTTTTTCGTAAACATCAATATTGATATTAGACAAACTATGGGTATTTATTTCACTTTTAAGCATATGTGAAACCTAACACTAACAAGTGCTGATAAAACGGAGCTGGTCTGATGGAGTTTGAAGATAGTAAACCTGGAATACAGCTATTAGTAAACCCATCCCGTCTTATTAATAAACATGGACGAACGTAGGCGTAAAATTAAGTTGACAGTAGTCTGTTTCGCATTGTAATAAAACTATAATACCAGGTTGAACCTTGGAGTACTTTACTCCGAGTGTTTAAATAAGACGGATCGAGTTTGGACTCATTCGATTCATATTTTTTGATGTCTGTGTTCATATGAAAGTACCTAGTTAAAGGACAAATTTGAGAACTGATGTGCCTTGTGCCGTGTGTTTGACTCGCCTTTTACGAGCTGCCTGGCATGTATGCAGATAGTCTATTCTACAAAGGAGCCCGGCCGGACGGGGAATGGATATCAGACACATAAGAGATTTTATATCAATTTTAAGCTAATGTGAGACCTTATAGTTAAAAAGCTAACGAAGGTGGTAATGAGGCCGCGATTTTAGGCCTCGAGCAAAAGTAAGTTTACCGGCTACCTTATCCTCTGAATTTGAACACGTCAACGATAAACACTGAAGTTTTAGCGGCAGGAATAGGTATGGCGGTCGTATCAATCCGAGCGAGTTGCTGCGAAACTCTACCACCTAGTTAGATGTCATAGTGTTACTGGCGGTAAGCTCGCCTTTTAAGAGCTGTATTACAGAAACATCATGTACTTACTTTTTTTGTAATTAGGTACTCACGTGAAAGTGATAACTGTCTAAGTATAAGAAATCCCATTTTAAAATGTATAGACAATAAACGATCACAAAAAGCTAACAAACAACCATTGGTCACAAACATTAGGCACCCATTTTTATCCCTAGTATAAGTCCTTATTCTCTTAAAATCGGCGGGATAACTCTTATCTCCAGTATAACTTCTTAATCTACGAAAAAACAGTTGGTGCAACGTTAATATGGCTATCCAAGAGTATATTGCAAATTTATACTTGTAATAAAGCTTATACCAGCTTGGTGAAATTGGCTCTTACTGGTATAGCTATTCTCAGATAAAGGCGATGTTGGTGAAATTGGGTCTAAGCGAGTTTCCCTGTTTCTACGGTTTTTGTTTCTAGAATATTTAATAGACCTTTTTCTCACACAGTGTTTAATAACTTCAACTAGGTATTTACGTAGTTCACACAACGGAACTAGAAAACTCTAAAAAATTAATATTTTGGGTTTAATGCCCGATACTGAAAATCTGTGCTGAAGATTTTAATCATTGACCGATATTTATTTTATATTAGGTATCATCGAGTGTTTTCTTGGGTGTTCAGTTTCAATTCAATCTGTATTTTTACAATACTGGTAAAACAAGTTCTAAATTTGTGTTATATATACACACATTTTGAAAATCACTGTCAAACTCATAACAATTAGAGCTAAAATCAATATGGACCATTATTGATTCATAGAAACAAGAGTATACTTAGAGATGAAAGTATTAATTTCATTGAAGCTCAATTTGTGTTTTCCCCACCTCTTTGCGTTCCTTACTGACAAAAGTCTTCTTTCTGTTAATGTTAATGAGTAGGTAGAAGAAGCAGAGGCCTGGACAAGAAAGAATATTGAAGATTCCTCCGTGGAGTTACATTACTCTTTGAAGTCGGAAGCGATAAAAGAAACGAAATATATATACCTATATTAACAAAAATACAATACATAATATTCAAGGATGTGACATATTTTAAACGAAATATAACACAAAAACTTTTAAAGACGTAGGTAATTAACGACTATTAAAAAAGAGAGGGAAACTGGTTAAAAATAATGTAAATCTAATTCTATTCAATTAAAATAGAAATTCTGACAAATGAAAAGGCAGCATGGGCTTTGGTCGTAGTCTGTACCCGATGGACGAAAGAATTAAAAAAATATGAATAGTTTTGGCGCCATCTTGAAAGAAGATGGTCGTAAAACGTGGTTATTAGGTATAATACTTTCTTTGGGTCGTAGACTTTTCATAATTAATGAACTTCGTGTTGATTACGAGTAAGTTGGTTAATATAGGTTCGATTTTGTTCAATTTAAGTGCCCAGGTGAAATAATTATGAAGAAACTAGTGTATCGTGTATTTCATCGTTGGCGCTAAATCTCGCAAAATGAGCTTGAGTAAAGTGACCACCGCTTTACTCAAAACCCTGACATGACTTTGTACATAGTGGCTAATTATTGTTAATAAGAATTCATTATTACGGAAGACGTGGCAGCGTGGCATACAAGTAGCCTTAGCCGGCCCCAGAAAAGGGTAAACCCTATTGTTCAATGTACTTTGTTGGGTCAACTAACTATAAAAAAATATAAACAAAAAGAGTTTTGGCGCCATCGTGAATGAAGATGGTCGTAATTTTTCACAATTATTGAATTTAGGGTAAATTATGAATAAAATTAGTTAAATTAGATGGGAATTAGTTTCATTTTGTTCAGTGAAAGTGCACAAATGAAATAATCATGAAGAAATTAGTGTATCGTGAATTTCCTCGCTGTCGCCAAATCTCCCAAAGTGATCTCGTGTAAAGTGACCACCGCTTTACTCAAGACCCTGACGTGACTTTGTAAATAGTGACTACTGACTGTATAAGAATGGGATACTTTATCTGAGATAAGAATTATTAATACGGAAGACATGTGACTAATGACTGTATAAGAATAAATTGATACATAAGACATGGCAGCATGGCCTAAAGGTCTTAGCCGGCCCCAGAAAAATCAAAATAAACTTGAAAAAAAATATGTTTATTGTTTCCAAAATGGTTTCCATGGATACCTACCTACTAATTCATACTAATTTATTAACTTAGTTCAAAGACTACATACATAAGTTAATATATTGTGCTTACTAAAGAGTATTTCATTTATATTCCTTGCCTACTAATAATTAGCAATTACTATAAAGACTACAGTAGTGGTAAAATATTACAATTTACCAAAAAATAAAAAGATAAGTATGTACTATTTACTACCCACAGAACAATATCCTAAAGTATATAAACTATAGGTAAATAATAGTACTCACAGAGTTGCGAGTTGTTACTTACCTCTCCTACCTCTTGTGTAGGTAGAGATAGAAATGTCCAAAAAATTTTGTTTGTTGCTACTTCCTTTAGTATTTTAAGCAAATAAAATTTTTAACTATCTTTTTAAGTTTCAGATATCAAATAACAAATGTTAGGTTAAAATGAATGAAGCTTTTACTTCAAATATGCCGGAACCAAAAAAAGTAGGAGTTTGGGCCGAAGGATCACATATTGAAGCAAAGTAAGTTTTGACTGTTTTTGATTTTTGTAATATTGACTATCAATAAGTAAAAAATGCCTTACATATTTTTAAATTTCAGAGAATATGTGATACCAAAAAAAACAGCAGAATCTGTTGATGATATACCAACAATACCTGATTTGGATGATTTACAAGATATACTGGAAAAAGAATTAACGAAACCCCCTGTGTAGGTACATAAATATCATCACATTGTGATCATTACTGTTGAATGGTTCCAGTTACGGTGATAATTATTTTTGAGCTTCTAAAAACTCGACAGCCATTATAGTTTTTTTATACTTACAAGGTTGCTAAGTTTTCCAATGAGTTTATTCTCGACATTCTTATTTGTACCTACCTCGTCTCCTGAATGTACTAAATAAGCTTAATTAAAAAATGGAAGATTGGATTATGATTTCAAACTTTATTACTGTTGCTTTAATAGTTTCGCTACTTTTAGTTTAAATTTTACAATAATCAGAAACCATAAGTTTGCATTTTGTACACGTTTTTAAATTATCTTGATACTAACTTTTTGCTATTTTAGTTCAGAATTACATGATGAAGAAACAGTGAGTACTCTTGCAGAAGTGGGAGGTATTAGAGGATCGGTGGATGGTATTGAAGCTGCTCTGGAAGTGCTTAAATCTTATATGCCAGAAGTGGAGTCTGACACTGCAGATACGGTGTGGACTGTTGATTCCTTGTTGACACAACTTTCAGAGAAGAATAGCGACACCTAAGGATAATATTAGGAATTATTTTATAATTAGGTTATAAGTTGAACAACAGAAAATCTGTCTACTTAATCTTATTTCAAGAGGTAGAATTATTTTTATATACTACTTTCAGGGGTAATAACAAGATATATCAGACTCAACAGATGAGATAACCTTCTAAATAATTGAGATGCAATTTAAAGTAGGAAAAGAACTCCAAATTCATAACTGTCATCTAGACAAACAAAAAATATAAATTATGTGTAACTCATATGAGGCTATCTCCAAATAATTACCTACCTTATGAAAAAAGAATCATCAAAAGTTACTTTGCGGGGTAATTGCATATATTACAATGTCATTGATAAATTCTGTCTAAACAAACACTATTAATTAGACAGATAAATTATTATAACTGAAAAACCACTTGACCATGTACAATTTGACCATATCAGAAACAATGATGAAATTACATTGTATTGAGCTTAAAATATCCATTCTATCTGTGTCCTAAATGTTACTAGATCATCTAAAATATTAATGAATGTGAAGGGAGCTAGGCAGGTCTGAAAGGATTTCGACAGTTGGCACACAATGTTCTCTGATTACTCCGTAAGGGACTTTGAAGATAAGCAATTAAATCGAAATCAGTAGAACAGAGTCCAGTTTTTGCATTGTAATCAAATGTAATAGAATAAGCGAGTTTAAGTTTTGGCATATTGTAAATAAAACATTAAAAGAATTTTGTAGCATTTATACAAAAAGTTATATGTACTAACAATTATAAGTATATAACCAATTATTTATTTTAAGTATTTTACATCTTTATTTATGTCTTCTGCCATAAATATTTTGATATTCATTGTTAAAATATTATGTTTACTTCCCTTGGCCCTACTGGTAGTTTCATGGGTATTTTTTCTTTCCCATAGCACTTCCTATCCTGATCACAATAACATACACAGACATAACCCGTGAATTACTTCATTACCAATGACACTATAAAATAATAAAAAATAGAAAGTTCATAACAAAATAAAGCTTTATTTCTAAAAATTTTTTGTTTCTATTTTTATGTAAAAATCTTAATGTGGTTATAAGAATACATCTGATTAGCAAGTTTCAACCGTATAGTTCTTATAGTTTCTGACAAAAAAAAGGCTGTATGCACATAGTTCCGCGTTTGGCATTTGACTTCAAAACTCTAAAAAGACGATATATCTAGCTGAACTAAAAAGTGAAAAATAATTTTCTAGAAGTTCAAACGCAAAATGGAGTAAGTACATACCTAATTAACTAATAAAAGTTTTTGTAGTTAAAAAACGTGGGGTACTAGGTCTTAATAATTGTTTTAAATACTTTTTTAACAGATTTTGGGAATAGGTAGTAAACTTGTTTTAAAATACCTATATTTATAACGATAGTGTTTTTATTTATATTTGCACACCACAAGTTGGTAGAATATACAGGAACGCCTAAATTTTGTAACACTCATATTCCGCAAATAAATATTTTGTCCTTTCTTTTTCTCAATTTTTATTAGAAAATGTTTTCCTCTTTTTACTTCAGCTACATATTCAAGCGTCTTGTTTAGTTTTTTAAACTATTATTTATTTGTGTTTTTAGTCAAGAGCATTTTTTTAATTACAATAAAAAACAAAATTCTTCGAATATTAATTGAAAATGATTTGTTGTTTCAGATCAATCTTTTGATATTGTACTGAACGGGAAATTAAGAGTTATGACAAACATAATGCGTACCAAAATTTTAAATTGACACCTTGCTGCCGACAGAAACTCATCTCCTTCGTCTTCAGTTTATATGTTGCTAGCCTCGCCGTTTTGAACCGAAATACTGGCTACGCCCTTGGACTGTAGTGTCACGGGTAAGTTAGAATACCCATGGCACTACCAGTAACGCTACAGCAGCAGTTCAAAGGAAAACAAATGAAAATATTAACTCACTATAAAAACTTGAAAAATTATTAATCAATTTCAAGTGTAAGTTTGTAACAACACTATAAGAAGATCTAACTAACTGTATCTACTTGCTATAACTATTATTAAATAATAAATAAGTCTTGAAATTTTATGTATCTTCTTCTATCCTAATGCACATACGCATTCATACCAGCTACATTACCTAATGCTGCAAAGAACTCACAAAGCGGTTTCCACCCGCGCCCGCTCGTGAAACCGGTTTTATGTCAAAACTCACGAAATCGGTGCGTTCACAAAGCCGTCATCATCATCATCGCCCGCAAACTTGTACGATTCTACGGGAGGAAAACCGGTTCGCGAGAACCGCCAACAACCGCTGGCTCTGCGGGTGTAAAACGCATCGTTTACTCGTGTGCTCTTACTTTTTGCATATAAATCTACATTCTACAGAAGCTGCGGGCCCGCAATCGCGACAGGCGCGGGTGAAAATCGCTCCGTGAGCTCTTAGCCTTATTGTTTTATAATCTATCACAAATATAAATTAACATTTTACAGTGCCAGCTTAGCAGGTGCAATTCTCATGCTCCAATTTTATTCAGGCTCTCTCATGTTAAGTTAAAGAGCATGAGATAAATATTTCTGTAATGTAAACTATCCTAAACAACCTAGCATGAATGTGCAATAAATTTGATGTATGACTTTTACAAATTGTAAACTTACAAACAGGTTTTTATTTATTAAAGCATTAGTATAAATTCACGACTGAACTGTGTGTAGGTATCTGAGAACATTACCATAATTGTTACCGTTTTTTCATTGTTAGTGCTACGAATTCCCATAGTGCTACGAATATTATAAAGTCTTTTTCGATCTACAATATGACATCTCAAATGCCCTTTATTCTACGTAAATCAAAAGTTGGCAAATAAAAAAAACGGGTTGCACTCCGGGAGTGCCGGCAGAAGTGAAAACTTGACTATTAACGTTGTGCATTTTTGATATTTTGGAATGGTTAGGGAAAAAATTTGCACGAATTGCTTTAATTATCAGTATGAAAGTACTATCATTTATGCACAAATATAATTTTCCTATCAATAACCTGCGTTTGGCTTGACAAAAACTCGCTAAAGTAAGACCACGTGACTGTTAGGTGCGTCGTCATATTATCTGTACATCGAAAAATGCTCATCTCCACATAAAGCTTATTTTCAAAATGGAACAAATAGAGCAATGTCTTAATGTTTTACCCATTCCAAAAAAAGTGCGCAACGCCGCTGAAGAAGTTTTCACTTCAACAAATTACTATTAAGTAATAATTTGCTCACCTTGTTAATTAAAATCTTACCCAAATTAACATGGAATGCACTATTTCAGTTCTCTTACAATACAAATCAAATTGTCAATCTTACTAAAAATCTAATGTTAAGTTACATTTTATTGAAATTTAGTCTTTTAGTCTTATTTACAAGGAGTTGCTATCTTTAAGTCTATATTTCAAACATTCAGAACACCACACAGAATAGGTTAAATAGTCATGCTACCAATTTAGTTACTGAAAAAACTTGAGTCTATCATTCAGATCAAATAATATTTAAGCACTTTAGAACAAAAAATGGCCGTTTTTATTGTCCTATCTAAAATAAGAGTTAGGGCTACTAATGTTCTGTTACTAGACAACCACTTTAATTTTCAATAATTAACAAAAATATTGCAAGAACACTGTAGTAGCTTATCTTTAACTGTCAGTATATTATTGAAAACTGCCCTACATGTTTACCTTGAAGATGTAAAAAACACTGCAGATTAAATTATACCTCCTTAGTTAAATAACTATTAAATAAATCAGATTTAAATAAATCAGATAAAAAAGTATGAGAATTAAAGTTTAAAGAGTTGAGTTAAAGAGCTTTTTAAGTTACCATTTTTTTTAATCTCAGCCTCAAATTAAAAAAATCCTATCTTACAAAACTAAGATTTAGTTATTTATCTGTGATCTGCCAGTTAAATTGTGCAATAAGGCTTTACCACTACCTCCTGCACATTTAAAAGCGAGTACTGCTGTTATGATTAGCACAACATAAGATGGAAGGATTGTTAAAGCATACCACTCTCTACGATTAAGTAAACTTAAGCCAGAAACTAGAAAGTGTGAACCTATGACCCATGAGATTTTTAAATAGTTTTTACTGTCACATCCACTAAAGAATATGACACTCCAAAATGTGTTCAGTAGAATCATGCATAGAGTCATTGCTGCACTGGTAAAGAAGAAATATTCAGTGCCACTGTGAAGACCCAGACTTCCTGGACCTATCTGAAATAAAAATAAGTAAAAAAAAATATGTAGCAAAAGTAGTACATTTATCTTAGTTTTTATAAATAACAAATGGTTCAATATTTATCTATCATATTTAACTAATAATAGGTACCTTTTCATTCATATTACATTTGGAACTAATTAATATTTATTTTACAGCACATTCTACATTGTTTTAAGTAAGTCATTAGAAATTTTATTTATTGTCTTTCACCCATCATACATTTTTAGGTGTCAAGAATTACTATATCATATTAAGTATAAATTGCTGTATTTTAACATCTGTTGCATTGTATTTAAAATAGGTTAAATTTGCCGAGTGCCAAACCAACCATGTTATATGTTAAAATAAAGTGTGTAAGCCTAACTGGGAAGTGGTTCAATTTTAATTTGGCTGATTTGACGAAGTACTCTTTGTATTAGAATAATGGTATAGTACCTGAATAAATTTAATATACACCAAGACATACAGACATCTAAATTTTCATTACACAAATGCCTGTCCCCATTAGGAATCGACTCCGGGCCTCTCAGTTGGTCAGTGTAGTTAGTTAAATAAGTAATGCTTAACATTTAAAACAACTAAACAAACAGCAAAATTAGTCAAATAAAAAACATCTGTATTCAACTAATTCATGAACCACAGCTTATGGTTTTTAAAACAAAAGATTTTAAAACAAGTTGAGTTTAACATAATGTTAATTTATTTAAACTAAGTAACATTTCTTTTTGTTATCTTAATATATACAAAATTATGCAATGTGATGCATTTGATTGTGATGTATTCCTACAATATGTAATCTATTTTAATCAAATTTGCACACTAAGTGCGGTTCGATCCAACTTCAAGGACAGGGTAACCCACATCTCAAGTTATGCGAAAAGCTGCTGGTAAATCTAGTAATAATATAGAAAAGCTTAAAAAATAATAACATATTAATAATACAGGTCAATGGCTTTAGGGGAAATTACAGGAATAGTAAATCAAATTATATTTCTCCACAAACTAGTTGCATAATAAACAAGGCAATATAATTATTTAATGATTTACAAATTATTGAGATGTAATGTTTCAAATAGTATGATAAAAAATACTTACAGAGTCTGCAAGTACATTAACAAGTGCAAATGCGCCACTCATGACACCAAATCCTAGACCAGAAACATAGGCCATTTCCATTTTATTACTACAAATGTCCTGGTTTTCAGATATCTCCTTTAATCCCGCTTCAGTTTTCCTCAGCAACAGGTACATTCCATAACGAAAGGCTTCCTGCAAATAAATGTGGCAATAAAAATATTAACATTGCAAAGTTACTGACCACCTCTGGGCGAGGGGTTTGCACACTTGCTTAACTTTACTGACAAAACTGAGAGGCTTGGGTTTAATACATAATTTCTTACTTAATAAATGTTCTGCCAAGCAAAGTATGTAATTTATTGTTTAAAAAACCACTTAATATAAATTAAAAATGTATCTATGTAACATAGAGATATTTACTAAGGACTTTTAGTAGGGTGCACTAATTACTTATTTATTTTGTAGTATGAAGCTTTGTTATAAATGAATATAAAGTGCATGGCGACGAAAGTGGCATTGAATAGTAAACCCTTGTGGTTTTAAACAATGCCTTATATATATACTTGTAAACTTTCGGTGATAAATAGAAAAAAAATAGTTCCCAGTCTGAATGTTTATGAAATAATACTGGTATGTATTTAAGAATTTCTATTAGTATGGTTTACTAACAGCTTTAACACAAGCATATAATTTGCTTTATTTGGGGTTAGATTAATAATGCTTAATTTGTCCAGTGATATTTATTTATTTATGAAATTGAGACTAATTTTTAGCAAAATTTCAATTTGACATAGGTACTAAGGGTTTGCATTAATAAATAATAAAAGAACAATAATCTAGTCCACAAATAAATTAGTCATTTAGAATTGCCATTAAAATTTAATGAGTGTGATAAATTTCAGTTCAACTTTTTTATGAACTGCATCAACATTCAGTTTAAAAATTTGCCCATAATTTAAGGAGGTATGCAAAAGGTAAAAATTATTAAAAAAATAATCCAATCCTTAGTTGTAATTGATCTAGATTTAATATTTAGTTTATCATAAAGAAACCGCTAGGAAATGTTTTTCTCTAAAAAGACTATGGTAGCATTTAAATAATTTATGAAGCCTCTAGTCATATAATATGATAAAAATGCCATGGATTTCATGTGTTTGTTGAGTTTTCTATAACTAGTGGTTGCCCATTGGTTGATATTCGACCATAACAAATTTTAATTTCTTGTTGATAAGAATGCCATCTTCATTTCTCAAGACCAACTACTTTGTTTCCAAACGTTATTGTGAGGCATCTGTGATCTTTTATTGTTATCAATATCAATATTGTGTCAAATGCATGGTAGTACCTACGTGTAATGTTTTATTTTTTGAATTAATGCACTTTTTCCTACACATTTATCCTATACAACAGCTGTGTGCAAGTGTGCCGAATTTCATACTTCTCCGTTAGCACAATTTTCGTAAAAAGAGGTCCAAAGTTTTTGCTTCACATATTAATATATAGATTATCAAATTAAGAAAATGGTCTCTGAAAAACTTTTTCTGTTTTCTTAGGGATGTTTCTAAACTGATTATGACTGATACTGAAAGTATTAAATTAATTTAAAACGACTATTTCTTCTTACTTTAGGAAGAGTAGAGTTTTACAATATTAGCATGTCCCTCCCTACCATATTTTACCCATGTATTTTCTACGTACCTGAATTATGATAGCAAACACCATTCCAAAAGCCAAATAAGACCGCAGAGGAACCACTGCATACCAAATGAGAGAGGAAAGTAAAAACGAAAGAAGCCACCCAAATGCTGCAACTATCATGATGATTATCCGAACTGGATCGTTTGCTATAGTTAAAGCAAATATGGCTAAAGGGGGTCCAAAGGCTAAAAGTGAACAGCTGAAAAACTCTGCGAGTGTCATTTCTTGGTGATTAACTTTCTGGCTGACACAAATGTAACACTGATCAGGTACGGTGAGTTTTATCACACTAATGAATTTTTTATTGTACCTATTTTGTTTTTTATTAATTAATAAAAAAACACGTATTTCCTATTAGGTAAAGTATTATTTTATTAGTTATAAATCTATATGTAATTGCAATTTGCCAACATTTTTTATATTTTTTTTTATTTTTTAATAATGGCAAAGTGTGGAACTTTTTGCCAATGACAATGTTAACAGGCCGAGAAACCTTTTTTCATTACAATTCTATCAACGAAATAATTTTGAGTATTCAGAAGAGTTTGTAGACATTAATAAAACTTTTAGTAAAATATTAAATATTAATAATGGACAAATACGATTAGATAGTTATATACAGTTGTATAGTACTTATATACAATCTAAATATTAATATTATTATCAATAATAAAATCTGCAAGAATTTTATAAATTTGTAAACTGTTATTGTATAAAATACTGGGCATGGATACTGGTAGTGGAATTTCGGATTCTATTAAGGATTCAATAAGGAGTGAGCTTTTCAATCTTGCACATGAGAAGAAAATGTGATTATCATCTGCCACACTTTCTCCACATGAACAACTCGAATTATTAACTATTTTTAGTTTGGCTAAATGATACGGAGTACACGAATGACCAAGCCTTAATCTAGTCAGAATGCTGGAACATTTCCTATCAAATTTCATAAAATAAAACCAAGGCTTTTGTGTTACTGTTGGCTGTATTCGGTAATAATAAGAACCTTTTTGTTTGCTGCTCTTATCCCATAACACTTGCCAAGAATCCGTTAGCGAAATCTTAGCTAATGATTTTAAGTCGGGATTGTAAATATTATATGGAAAAACATCGCCATTATAAATAGCATCTTTCGCTAATTCATCGGCTTTACAGTTACCATATATGCCACGGTGACCCTGGGGCCCTACCATGAACGCTTATAGCAGTATTATTTCCATCTTGCTAAATGTCTGCTTTTATAAGCAACTTTATTGAATACGTCATAAGGTTGTCTTTCTCGACTGACAATTAGTATTGTTAAAATAGTACTGTTTTAAGAGCTTATGGTAACCCCCCAGTGTAAAAAAGTACGTCATAATGACTGTTACGGCAATTGCCTAGTAATTTCCTAATTTCATACACTAGAGGGTGCTGTCCTGTTTTGAAGGGATTGGAAGTAATTGCTTGTAAGGTGCTTAAAGAATCTGTGAATATTATTACTTTTTTGAGTCGCATTAATAATATGTATTCTAATGCCTTACATATGCCTAAGCATTCACCAGAAAAAACAGAAGATTCAGAAGGACGTTTAACTTTTTGTGTAATTTTGTATTGGGCATGATAAATTCCCACACCTACTCGACTATTAGCCTGCTTTGAAGCATCGCTAAAAATCAAATGATAGTCTGGGAAT
>NJDD01003345.1:122205-135915 GCA_002245505.1 Calephelis nemesis | reverse complement strand
TAAAACTGCTAAAACTTCACGTGATTAATAGACGGCCCATTATTAATTGATGTAGATGTACCTACATTTTAAGAGGGATTTGTTCGTATTTTGACATTCAGGGGGATGATTATGTATCTGTTGCCAACTCAAAATGGAAAAGTGTACATCAAATACCTGATATAACCGTAGCCTATAGACACCATTAATGTAGGCGCATCGTTATCTTGTGACCGAGAGAGTAGACCAATTGTGCAAGTTTGCCGGCTACGCTATCTACGGGATCGGAACAGGATACCGTTATTATGACTGCAGGAATAGGTAAGGTGGTGATCACTACCTGGACGAGTTACAGTATTGCACTTTCTACTCTACTACCTAATGGTTTTGTTGGCAATGATCATAGCAAACCCGGACCAATATGGGGACCGGTGGAACGATTTCTGAGGCGTTGGTACGCAAGTATTACCTGTGTGGCGCCCAAGCGATGCCGTTGACGCAGGCGCGGTGGTTGTTCAGCCTGGCCACGGGAGTGCACGGGACTCGGACGTCCAGGATGATCACCTCGCACGCATCCATCGCTATGGTGGCCAAGTAGTTCGGGTCTTGCTTGTTCCACGCCAGTCGTAGTAGTGGCGTGTGTTGTGGGTCCTGGGCATGAAACGTTATTTTTTGTTTTTGACATGGGCGTAAGCATCTGCCATTAAGTGGCTGATCACCCAAATTATTTTACAAATTATACGAAGAGTTTAGGCGCCATCGAGAGAAAAGATGGTCGAAGTTTTTTCATAATTATTGAATTTCGTGTTGATATTGAGTGTAATTTGTCAATTTTGGTGGCATTTTGTACAATTTTGTTCAGTGAAAGTACACAAATGAAATAATCATGAAGGAATTAGCGTACCTATCGTGTATTTCCTCGTTGCCGCCAAATCTCCTTACATGAGCTTGAGTAATGAGGCCGCCGCTTTACCCAAGAGCCTGACATGACTCACTGACGACTTATGAATGATGACTAATTATAATTTATAAAAATTGATGTGAAATTTGATGCAAATTTCTACTTGATGAATGGCAAAATCCTAACGTGAAGGTCAAAACTTAAAGAAAGAAAGAAATTATACGAAATTAATCATAAGGTGTCATAGAAAGTCATGTCATGGTCTTGAGTAAAGCGGTGGCTTCTTTAGTGAGATTTGGCCGCAATGAGAAAATACACGATATGTACACTAATTCCGTCATGAACTTGTGCACTTTTACTTAATAAAATGGCACCGAAATTGTATAATTTTGGTCAATATATACAAGAAATTCAATAGTTACAAAAAAATTGCGACCATGTTTTCTTTCGATGGCGTCAAGGTTTTGACGATATTAGTTAGGTATATTTTTATATGTGATAGTTACGCGAATAAACACAAGGATTTCCTGGTGGTAAGAGACAACCGCGCGTCGTTATGCTGCGGCTCAGGTGTTAGGATTATTGTGCAATTCTACCTGCTACCTTAACCTCCGGACCGGGGCATGATAGTATTATGGCAGCAGGAATAGGTAAGGCAATAGATTCCTACCCGGGCAAAACCCTGCACAGCACTCTACCACCAGTTCCACTTAGAGTTGTTTGCATTATCAGAAATACTAGTTATCAGGAAATTAGAGATTCCTGGCGCGAGTTCTACGGAACAAAGAGTTCCGTAAAATTACCTTTGATCTCATTGACTGACTAAAAAAGAGGAGATTACTAAGACGACTGTATGTTTGTTACGCGATTGTTCGGCCATTAACGTACAGATTTTGAGTTTTTTTTTTCGAATTTAGCTCGTGAATCCCTTATCAATTTTACCAAGAATATAAGTAACTTGAACATAGATTTGTGTAACGTAGACGAATAGATTCAATTTGTGTAACTCGTATATGGATATTTATTTTATTTTGAAGGCATGGATTAACGATGTTAATAGTGTACTGAAGTTACCTCATAAATGATAGTGGAATGCTCGAGGTGCCGTAGGTCAAACATTCGTACGGACCCGTCAGCGCCTACAGATGCGAACATGTCCCGCCCGCCTCCCGCTCGACTGAATGCTATGTCATATACTTCCTGGAAAATATTATAAAAAAGTTTTGGAATCATCTAAAAATAAGCTAATTTTGTCTTTTCCTACAATAAATCGGGTGTCAATTTCTTGGTTCTAATTACAATTTGCGAGTCCAAATTCGTCACTATCCTTTCATGCTATTTCATGCTAATTGTATTTTTAGGATTAGTGTGAATTATGTATTTATTACTTATCGCCTCTGTGTCTCGCGGTCTGTAGATGTATATTTTCAATTTTCTAATAAAAAATAACTTTGCCTGGGATTGGATAGTGCCCGGTTGACGATAGGCTTGCCACCTATCACATTGTGGGACTTAGTGTCTTCAGCTAGTTGTGGGTGCCTCTGAACCTCTGCCAACCCCTTCGGTGTCATGGGCGTAAAGTTGCTTACTTGCTTACCTACTTTTACATAGTGACAATAATTATGTCGCATGTTTACTGAATTTCTTTACCACAATTTAAAAAAATCTCACCTAACACAGGATTTGAAGCTCTCTTTTGTCACTGACGAATGCTCTAACCATTTGAGAAACCAAGGATTCATATTAAATTGTGAAAATGTATCCTAAGTGAAACCTTTTTCTCCCAAAGATACATTTAGGTTGTAATGTTTAGGACATTCCTTTTAGCGACAGATTAAACAAGTCGATAATACAAACTAGTTTGCGTTCTTCGTGGTGTACAGTTGAATTCTACTGATGATGTTTCAATTGTGAAGCGAAACGTATGTTGAGTTTTTAATAGTATGTGTCTTGTTGGTGATAATTAAAAATTATAGTGGTATGTGTGTGTGTGTTGTGTGGAGCTGTACATTTTGAATCGCTTCGCTATAATACCTATTCATTTTTTGGTGGGAAATTGCAAATTAATTAATTTAATTAGATTTTAAATTCATTTGGATCATAACTCCTAAATATTTAGAGATCCCTAGACTCCTTTCACTAGTTATAGGAATAATAAATAAAATAATATATAACATAAATCTTACCTTATCATGAGCAATGAGTTGTGTCTTCACATGCCCAGAGACTTCATTTACTCGCCCCAACACCTGTCCCGTCTCCAGACCCCAGATTGTACAGGTGGTATCAATACTACTGGTGCCAATCAGATTGGGATCCACCTCATTCCAGTCAAAAGATGTAAGTGGTGCGCAGAAATCTGAGTTCTTATTGTTGTTTAGCACACATTCAAACAGAGTGAAAGGCTCACCAGCTCGCCAAATGCGAAGGTAGTCACCTGGGAAAATTTTGTTTGTGAAATCATGTTTATTCTGCTTTCCAGTCTTCAGCTTAATTTATTTGTAAATGTAGCAACTGTAGTTATTTTGTTTTGTTACTGTATTTATTTGTAAATGTAAATTGTAGCAACTTCAAATTCGTAAGCAAGTAATAAAAATCTATCAACAGAGAGATCACCAAATATTGCACATAATAATGGCATAATTTACATAAATTAGGCTAGTATTTTAAACTACTGTAATGTTGTTGCTTTTAAGCTTCATTATCATTATCATAGAAAAGCAAATAGCATCACATACAACTTGTATAATCTTACCACTTGTAGCTAGGAGGTCAGGGTAAACCCCCTTACTGTCCGGAATCCACATTATCTTAGTGGTAGGGTATGGATGATCAAAAGTGCTCTTAGCACTAAATTCACTAGTCTCTTCATCCAAAGATATAATTTGTACCTATAAAATTTCACATTATTAATATACAATAAACATTTTAAAAGTTGTTAAATTTCACTCAAAATTCAATTATTTCTATCATTTTGGTTATTTAAGCATTTTTTCTCAAGAGAATCATATTATGTATAAACAAAGACAAGTAAGTGTTTAAAAAATAAAGGTTTTTATTAAAATTTGCAACAGCAGCTACATTAAAACATAATTTATTTTACCATACTAGATTTCGTCGGTCGAATCACAAATAGGCGTAAGTACAATAACTCTTTTATCAAAAAAGTGTATCTTTTGTCAAAAACAACACAATATCTCCTAACTTAATAAACCCGGTGGAAATATTTTAGTAACTAAACATTAAGGGTTTAATTTATTCTGAAAGTAAACCTCAACATTTTGTACATTCTTATAAAATAATTTTGTATGGCCATCACTAATTTGAAATTTCTTTAATTCGCTGTCCTGTAAAGTTGTACGAAAACAGTTGCGCCTATTCGTGGTTCGACCGACGATTTATGCTAAACATTAATTTGTCAGTAAGTACTTATTTATTTACATTGTTATTGTGTTTGACAAAATTACAAATGTCGACTTTTACATTTAAAATTAACAAAAAAAAGTCATAATTTTTGACACTTACTTTATTGTTGTATTCTTCAACAAAACTTCCTAGAGCCAGTCTGAACCGTTTGTCTGGCCTCACTGACCAGTTCATAGAGTACAAGGGCCATGGGGCTTGATACCTGTGATATTTCAATTAAAATATAAAAAATATACTAGAAATGTCATTACACTGAAATTAGCAGATATCTGACAAAAAACAGTTAAGTTTTTTATTTTATATTAAGTGACTTTTCTTCTACTTGATATTCATAAGAAATTATTTTTGTGTAATATCTGCTGAATTCAGTGTCGTAGACTTATGTGGTAAGTTGTTCAGAAATTTAGGAAAAACTAAATTATACAAGACAGATTAGCTATGTTGGATAGTGACTGTACCACTACTTTATCCATTGCTACAGCAATAACTATATTGCATGTCTACATTACTTTAGAATCCAGGAATTATGCTTTTAAACTAGAGGCACAATATCTTGGCCTCAGGTTGGCAATGCATTTTTAACATCTTTAGTCACTGCATGGTGTATATTTTTGCATAATTTATGTAGACAAATAATTTAATTGAATAAGGACCACCTCCAAAATCGAAAACAAAAAACCTTCATACAATTTGTTTTTCTAATAACTAAACTAATCATACTAAAACACATTGGTTGCAATGTGTGTCTGAAGGGATAAGACACAATAGTTTATTATTATTATTGTTGTTAACAAATAAAAAAAGTATTTTCAGATCCGCATCCTCAAAGACGTAGGCAGAGGACAATTAGCATACCCACAACTTGCCGGAGACAATGTGATAAGTGGCAAACCTACTCACCTACAAGGCACATATTATCTAATCCTAAGCAATAGTTTTTATTAAAAAATTAAAAAAAAACACAATTTCTTTTTGGCCCTACCTGGGTATCAAACCCTGGACCTCAAGAAGTCAAGTCCAACACAGGACCACCAGATCACAGAGGTGCTAAATAAATAAAACACATAAAAATATGAAATGATCTTGAAAACATTATAATTTCTGCATATCAATCAAGTTATAATAAACTACAATTGTTAAAAGAGGTTGTAGTTAAAAACAAAACCGGTAGGTTTACTGGCAATTTTTTTTTGATTAAAACAAACCTAATAAAAGTATTCCAACAAACAATAATAGTGTTTTGATTCGAAGTTACCAATAGGTAAAGCCATGACTTACTTATAAATTTCTTTGCGTTTAGTACTGGAGCTTGTTGTAGATGAACTGCTATGTGGCATCGACATCTTTTAAAGAATATTTTTTCGTAATCACGCAAAAACAATTTGTTGTAAGAACTTACAACAACCTATGCCTGAGCACTAGGAAACTCTATTTATAACTAAGACTTAAGTCCTAACCTAACCAAACTACGCATTATATTTGCAAAAAGTTATCAAATTGTCATTAAAATTGAGAATTAATTAGTTCTACATTTATTTCTATCAATTAGATACGCGTTTACCGTGAATTGATTTTTAAATAAAAAATACAATCTATTTTTGTACAAATGTCAGCTGTCAGCTATCTAAGCTGTCAAATGTCAAACCGCATAGTTGTTGTTTTTTAATTTTATCCCGTCGGGGATCTGAGTCCATACAGCCACGTCTGCCGTATAATAAATCGTTTTCCTGTTAAATATTTTCAACTCATGTCTTCCGTATTCATTCTTTATTTCAGTCAATATTTACAAAGTCATGTCTGGGTTTTGAGTATAGCGGTGGTTTCGTTACACAAGCTCGTCTATGAGATTTGGCGGCAGCGAGGAAATTCACGATACACTAATTTCTTCACGATTATTTTATTTGTGCACGTTCACTGAACAAAACTAAACTAATTCCCATCTAAATTAACTAATTTCACTCAAAATAAATACGAAATTCAATAATTATGAAAAAATACAACCATCTTCATTCATGATGGCGCCAAAACTCTCAAACCGCATAGTTCAAATTGTGATAAAGGTCATTACTCCTACATTGTTTTTTTACGCACAAACGTAAGCATTTGCCTTTATCTTTGAGTAGCTAAATATCTGATACTATACTTTGAGTATTACACCAACATACTATGCATACAGTTAGTATTACCCAGGAAGTTTATACCTAGATACAATCATCCAATTTTGTCAATCGGGCTTGAATGATTCTAATAGTCAAATCATTTACAGTAAAAAAAATCTCAAGGGAAAGGTAAAGCAGTGGCAAATTTAGGTAGGTTAGGTAGGCTCGTCGAGAAAATTCATGATATATTGACTAATTTCTTCATAAACACACTCAACAAAATTATAAAATATACACAGTTTGTTCACGCCCATATCCCCAAAAACGTAGGCAGAGGCGCTACCAAGGCACCAATACTAACCGAAGAAACTAAGTCCCCACAATGTGATAGGTGGCAAAACTATCGCCAACCGGGCATCCAATGCCGGACAACTTTATTTTTATTAGGAAACTGAAAATACATATTTTCTATTTTTGTGCTACACGACCCGGGGATCGAATCGGAGCCTCGATAAAACAAGTCCGACGGCGGACCGCTATGCCACAGAAGTGATTACGAAAAATAAATACATTTTTACAAACATATATCCATGCCCAGAAATGTGAAGGAAGCCTGGTAGGTTTGCAAAGATCGTGAGATTTGGCATTTGAAACTCTATGCTCATGCCTACGGAAGAAATGCGTAAGGCACGATCTCTACTCCGTCATGTTGCTGCACAGCGCTTTGCCGTCAGTAGTCATATTGATAATTAATAACTAAAACTAAGTATGCTCGCCTCTTTAGAGCTGCGTGATGGTCTGTTATACATAGGAGACGAACACGGGAAAAAGTTGTCCAGATAGTTATTTTACCGCTTTACCTATTCCTGCTGGTAACTTTCCGGTCTGAAGGGTGGGACAGCCGTTACAATTGTACAATAATTATTGACCTAACACCTTGTCCACAAGACAGTGACGCTCCTGAAACATTCATGGAGTGCTTGTTGAAAGAAAATATATTTGTGTCTTAACAGTGATATTACACAAAAAAGTTTTATTTTTTCATAACAAAACGGCTTAATCGATTGAAATGAAATGTAGCACCAAAATAAGTTAGACCATAGATTCACAACCTACTTTTTATTCTAATAGGTACCTATCATAATAGGTTCTGCATGAGTGTGAGCGCGAGAGCTAAGCTAAATTTAATAGTCTGACGTAGTCACGGGCAGCAGCTAGTATTTTTTTATGATATTGGAAGGCAAACAAGCAGACAGATTTCCTGATGGTAAGAAATTCCCGCCGCGTAAAGACACCAAAGTTGGTAATGGTGCGTTGCCAACCCCAGGCCGGGATGTTAGGCCTTCAGCAAAAGTGAGTTTACCGGCTACCTTACCCTCCGAACCGGAACACGTCATTACGTTATGGCGGCAGGAATAGGTAAGGCGGTGGTACCAATCCGGGTGAGTCGCTGCGAAACTCTACCACCTAGTCAGAAGTCACGGTGTTAGTGACGGTAAGCCTTGGCTCGCCTTTTACGAGCTGCTTGGCGTAGGAAGGCAGATGGTCTATTCTGCAAAGGAGCCCGGACCAACACGGGGGAAATAAAAAATCATACACCGCCTACACGTTTATTATTTTTATAGCTCTTATCTTGATTATTTTTATAGCTTTATTAGTGGGTGTACATTGTTAACATTTCACTATCTTAGTACCACACTATGACATACGCACATATTATGTGGGTTCTGTTAAGCAATTAATTATATCACTAGCCTAAAAGACATTATTTATGTAACAAGGAAAGCGGTTACTATATTTAGCCAGAAACGTGATTAGCATCGATAAGAACGCCTACGAAGCACGTGCTGATCTAATTTAAGGCAACTGGGTTACAAATTGTAGTGGTTATGGTGTGTAAATAGTGCCTATTCTGCAATACAGCCTAAGTTAAAAAAATAGCTACTTGTAGTACTATCCTCTACTCTTGAATCTCGATTCCATGTAAATTAAAAATTGAAATCGGATATGTAATTTGAACATAATACTAGCGATTTATTACCATTTTGTTCATAATAAACAATAAATTAACTTATCGGATTAGTTAAACTTTTTTTGCAGTTCTACCGACAAATTCTGAAAAAAGTTTAATAATAATAAATGCTAGATCACAAAAAAAAATTAAACCTTCCCGCTAGATTTTAATTTAAGTTCTGAAATATATTAAATATGACCATATTTCTATGTTTAGAGCAAAATTCAAATGGCTTCCTATCCGTCTTCGCATGAACTCTCATATATTTTGTCTCCTTTACAATATTTTGTATAATCAATCTGCCCCCTCTTATCTTCGAGAGCGCTTTAATTTTTTACACTCCAGTGAATCACCGTGTCGTTCTAGTCGTAACTCAATACTTCGTTTTCCTGTATCCCACTCCCATTGTTATTAAAATTCCTTTACTTTTCGTTCCGTCAAATTATGGAATTCACTCCTTCTAGAGGTCCTGCCCATCTTCAAAAAACGGTTGAAAGAGTATTACTTAACAGTTGCATAACGATTTGTGATTATCAGGTTTCTTATTTATATTGTTTTAAAGTATGTCATTATTGAGTTTTTTTATATTGTTTCTATGTTTAGGTTATTTATTTATTGTGCATGATGCCTCGTACTGTTTCATCACAGATTCTAAATTTTAGGGTTGGCTGGAAGAAATCTGTAGACCTAGAGATAAGCCCACCTTTTGTGCATTTCTGTTTATCACTGTCCATATTTTAAGTCATAAATTGTGTACAATAAAGAATTAAATAAATAAATAAATATTTCTTGTTGATGGTGCACAATAAAGAATATTTGTATTGTACTGTATTGTATTGTATTGTATATTTTTTAAGAGTGTAGGCCACCTTATTTCTGCCGCCCATGTAGGTACATACCTTTACGCCCCTAGGACGCTGCCGCATCAGGCTGCGACCCATACGGCCTATTTATAAATCCAGGGCTGATTTCACTCAATATAAACACGAAATTCAATAATTATGAAAATTTTTTCCTCGATGGCGCCAAAACTCAAATATCGGGTTGCATGTTTAAAATTTGAAATTAGTAATCCAATTTTTTTTGAAGTTATACTTCTTTTGGCGCGTTAGGAAAAAATGATGAGGGTAAATTTTTACGATGCGTGCGCACACCGTCACGAAAAACCGACATGATGAAGTTAGCCATAGATAACATTTTAGTTTTTGAAAAAAAAGGTACCTTAAATATTAAATAAACTTACCTTACCTTAAATATTAAATAAACTTTATTTAATTAAATAATGCATTATAATAAAACTTTTAATGTATTAAATACCTTTTTTCTTTGGTTAGTGTCATTTTGTCTACAAATATAAAATAAGGCAAGACATAAAATTTTTAAAAAGATTTTTATCTTATTACGCCGAAGAAGTATAACTTCTAACGCGTGTAGTACCTACATAAGTACACACACAATTTTTAATATCGACTTAATACTTCTCTTAATATCGATTCCACACCATTCTATTTCCTTAAAGCATTTAGATGTCATAAGCTAGTTAGTTTCACAATCTGTAGGAAAAAAACAAACTATGTATTAGTGTAGTAGAGAAGTGAGTTTTCCGCGAAAAATCGATCCGATTCTCTTAAAAATATGGCGATTGGTGCATTGGATTCAGAATTTAATTCTGAGAAAGAGGAATTTTTAAATTTATCTGACGTTAAAAATTGCATTTGTTATAAACAAAAAACGAAGAGAGAAAAAGGTAGTCTCCATTTTGTAGTTATAACCAGGGCTGGGCAAAATACATGCTTTGCTTTAATTGAAATACAAATTACAAAATACAGTATCGCAAGTAATTAAAAAGCGAAATACAAAATATCTTTAGGTAAGGTATTTGAAATATAAAATACAGTATTTTAGCCATTTTTGATTGAAATTCAAAATACAAATTACATAATTACTAAAACTATTTAAAAAAACTCGCCTTCAAAAACCATCAGACAATGATTGATGAATGACTTAAAATCAAAATAACCAACATTTTAACCCTTTGTTTACTAAAATTAGAATGTTAATAGAAATCTTTGTCTACTTGGACTATGTTATTACCGGTCGTAGTAACATCTTTCACGTAAACGATAAGTGAAAAATGCTCATTCATAACATAAAAAATACTGTACCAAGTGAATGAAATTTTAATTTTGTTGATTTTTCAAAAACCGATTTTCCGATTTCGATAAAGTGTTTTAAGACACCATTTGGAAAGTAAACCCTTTTCAACAAAAAAAAAGAATTTTTCAAATCGGTTTGCAAGCGACGGTGTTACTTATGCGCAAACAGACAAAAAATACAAACATCCGAATTGAGAACCTCCTCCTTTTATTTCAGTCTATCTAGTCTAGTCAGAATCTATAATATACAGAATATAATCAACAGAAATTAATTAATCAATAAAACCAGAGTTTCCTTTCATGAACACTAGATTTTTAAATATACTGTCAGATATACAGCCTTTGTTGGAGAATGAATAAAACCTGCCAAAGAAAACAATCTTTCTACAGGTCCTGATGAGCACAAACTTGTGTTAAATTGAATGAACACAATTTTTTATATTTGGATAGCGTTCAAGAATTGAAAGCTCTTTGTTTCTATCATTTAGGAAGCTGACCAATTCTAACTCCATTTTAGATGTCTGTGGTTGATCACTGTCTCTGTTCTCAAAAACAATAAATTCATCATTATCTTTACTAGTGCACGTACAAAAAGCTTGAAATAATAGATGGAAGCAGTCTCCTCCTGCTTCCATCACACACAATTGCTTGATATCTATTATGGTTCAATTTTTATAAACATTTGTTGCATATGAAATTTTTTTTATATAAATGTATAAATAGTCTAAAAGATAGTCCTGAATGTCAAAGACCGTATCACCAATAGTTTAAAAGTTATAACAATTTATAAGATGATAAAATAGTTGACCGCTTTAACTTTGATGAGGTCAAGTATTATAAAATTTAATAAAAAATGGAGAATTTTTTTTTTACAACTTTGATGCACAAGGCTGAATTTGTAATTTTTTAAAGCAACGAAAAAAAATAAAACGGAAATCTAAATTTGTTTATAACAAACTGTTATTAAAATAAACAATAAAAAATAAAATAAAAAAAAAATTATAATTCTATTGAGATTTGTAAATGATGATTTTTAGAAAAAAAATGGTTTCTTAATAAATAATTTAAATGGTGGATAAATGAAAAAATCAATTGTAAACAATTAAATTTTTTTTAAATCATTATTTTACTAAGACAACATAATGACAAAATTTTTTTTTTTCAAAAATATTAAATTTGTCCATTTGTTTATAAAAAAAATTTAAACAATTAATGTAAAAAATTTTAAGCTGAGCTACTAGACGTAATATATTAATACAAAAACAACCAAAAATAAAAGTTTAGGAAAAAAAAAATTTATAACATTAACCGGATATTCAAATTTTTAATAACTTTGAAAAATCCTTATAAACAAATGAAAAAACTTTTATAAACTTTTACTACGCGGTCGTGTTAATTATTTATATAACAAGAGCTCCTAAGAGAAAAAATTTATAGACACATTTTTTAAACTTTTAAAAGAGATTTTATAAAAACTCAAGTCTACGAAAAATTAGTTAATTAACAAATGAATAACTTAAATAAAAATCAAGCTAATTTTTTTTTTGGCGGGGCTATAATCCTTCAAGTGTCTAGATGACACTATAATTAATTCAGATTTTGAAATTAATATTGAATGTTATAAAAAAAAATTTTGTGTTGCATCCTTTGCTTAGCGGTAACGTCTAGGCACCGAAACGGCCGCGCGGAGCCCAATTTTCAACGTTAAATTAATATCATATGTAATGGAGCTACAACTCCGGGAGTGGAGACTTATTGTACTGAAATTTTCTCCTCTTTTAGATTTTTTTTTCAAATTTCAGATATTTTTAATATTTTTGAAGTTATAATTATTAAATGGAGACTACCTTTTTCTCTTTTCGTTTTTTGTTTATAACAAATGCAATTTTTAACGTCAGATAAATTAAAAAAATCCTCTTTCTCAGAATTAAATTCTGAATCCAATGCACCAATCGACATATTTTTAAGAGAATCGGATCGATTTTTCGCGGAAAACTCACCTCTCGACTAGACTATATGCTTAAATATATTGTAACAACTTTATTACACACATATTTCCTAAGCAAATTATTTACATTTAATTTTTTTAACGAATTTAACGAAAATATCTTTTTCGCGAATTAACATAATAAATAAGTTATTAAAGATTTGATTGAAGTCCTAGTATGTTTTGAAAGATCTTCGTGTTGATGTATTTTTAATTTTTGAAATATTTATCGGAGCTTAAAAAACACTTATCTCGTAAATTGCTAATTTAGTTAGACTTGTGTTGTTTTAGTTTGGAAGTAACCTTACATTTGTTGGTAGTTAAGGAGACAATCGACCACCTTGAACCTACGACCTTTCCAACGTAACAATTACAGCGATGAAAGGCTGACCGATGTGTTATTAGATAAGGAATATAAAAAAAAACTAATTGGTTACGTTTTAAAATGTTTAACACGTTTGATTTTTTTATTCTGATATGGGGTTGAGGAAACAATAGTTCCGGCATAACAACGGCATATCATTAGTCTATTGAAAGGAAAAGATCGAATCTTTGTTTTCGAGAAAATTACGAGTATTATGTCATTCTAACGCACAATTCTATAAAAGGGTTCAAGGATAAGTTCTTTTCATGCTGAATAGAAATAAAATTATAAAGATTTTCGCTTTATTTTATTAAGTACTTGAGACCGGATAATTAATAATAACTTTAGGTATATTTACGTTTGTTATTACGCTAATACTGTTTAATATTTTTGTTTTTAATACTATTTTTGTTTTCCCCGGTATTATTGTTTGTGTTGGTCCGGGCTCTTTTGTAGAATAGACCATCTGATTTTCGGGCAGGCAGCTCTTAAAAGGCGAGCATAGGTATACCGTCACGAACACCGTGACATCTGACTAGGTAGTATAGTTTCGCAGCGACTCGCTCGGACCGGTCAGCGAACAAGCACGTGATCTTTTGATGGCTAGAGACGAGAACCCCCCCCCTCCAAGGGTACAAGCCTTGTGGTGGCAGGGGAGCTGAGTATTCGGGGTTAGGCTGGGGCCCCGGCGAAACCAACTGCTTCTCTTAGTTCTCTCTCTGCCCATGAGGGGACATGAGCAGTAGACACAGGGCGGTGGAACGTTTGGTCCGCGTGGGGTGGC